>MCJB01017422.1:8724-102967 GCA_002018475.1 Nicotiana obtusifolia | reverse complement strand
GAATTTTAGGGAAAATTGCTATTTCCAAGGGTTGAATTGGCCTACTTGAGGTATGTATCTTGCGTTACTTTGTGGGGGGGGACTATCCCTTAGGATTGGTACTGATTTGATAGTACTAAGTGAAAGCCGTGAAATGCGAGGTGACGAGTGGGTACTCGGGTTACGTGGTATTTGACCGTGTTAGGCTACTTAGACTTTTTCCATGCTTTAATCGAATTATAGTATCATGTTCGAAATTCTCATAGTCAATCTATTCCTACTTGTGTTAGTCTACACATGCCTTAAATGAATTCGGTAATACTTGTTCTACATCCTAGTTGATAAATTACTCTCATGCTTCAGTTGAACTTGTTGCCTCTATTATTTTTACATGTTATCCTTTTATTGTTTATTATCATTATTTGAAGTTATTGTTCGTATTATCTCTCTCATTGTTGATTATTATTATTTGAAGTTATTGTTATCTCTCTCATTGTTGATTATCATTTTTTGAAGTCATTGTTCATGTTATCCCTTCCCTTGTTGATTTCCATTATTTGAAGTTATTGTTACATGTTACGTCTTCCATTGTGAGTTATTCTTATTAAATGACGTGGTAATACATTATCTCTCATTGTTGAGTTATTGCTGTTGAAGTTGTGAAAGTTGTTATCACGTTGAGGTAAAATTGTTATTGTTGAAACATCTTCCTTGTTGAAAATCTTACATTCATTGTTGTTGTTGATATTCTTGTACTCATTGTGTTGAAGCCAGGTGCTATTGTTGTGAAAATCGTTGGTAAATTGGGATATATGGGCACTTGTGGTGCGAGTTGTTATTGTAAGGTGATATTGACGCGCATGCGGCGGGTAATGTGATTTTCCTGTGCCGGACACTAGAGTTGATTTGAGTTGCTGCCTTGGAGACTTCAAAGTTTACCTTCTCCACGTCCGCAGGCCTCAGAGTCACCTTCCCTTTTTTACTTCTTCTTGTATTTCTTTCAGACAGTGATGAATTAGATATACTAGTTTTATTCTATAGATATTATGACTTTATTCCACCATTCTTTGGGAGTGTATTGATGAGATTCTGTTTTCGGAAGGTTTTATCAGTTATTCTGCTTTGATTTTAGTATCTTGTTAATTATATCTGTTCAGTTGTTGTCAATTGTTAGGCTTACCTAGTCGTGGAGACTAGGTGCTATCACAACATCCTATAAAGGGAAATTAGGGTCATGACAAGTTGGTATCAGAGCTCTAGGTTCATAGGTGTTACGAGTCCTAAGCAAATTTAGTAGAGTCTTGCAGATCGGTACGGAGACGTCTGTACTTATCTTCAAGACTACTGAACTGTTAGGAAAACTTCACTTCTTTAATTCCTTATCGTGTGTATTAGTTGACTTCAAAAACTTAATATTTGACTTTCTATTCTTTCACAAATGGTAAGGACACGCACTGTTGGATCTGACAATCAAACACCCGCCCCCTGCTAGAGCCGCGAGAGGCTGAGGCAGAGGCCGAGAAGGGGCATGTGGTGCAGCTAGAGCACCTGCCCTAGCTGCGACAGAGGAGCCACTAGTAGCTCTAATTAGACAACAGGCACTTGAGGTGCCTGTTTCCACCCCTGAACTTCAGGAGACCCTCGCATAGTTCTTGAGCATGTTCGGTACCTTAGTTCTGGCGGGGTTGATTCCACTTGCACTAGCCACATCTTAGGCTAGGGGAGGAGCTCAGACTCCCGTGGACCGTACCCCGGAGCAGCGGGTCAAGGTTGATCGGGTTCCAGAGGTTATACCAGTACAACCTGTTAATCTAGTTCAGGCCGCGGTTAGGGCAACAACATCTGAGGAGGAGAAGCTTAGACTCGAGAGGTTCAAGAAGTATCACTGTTCTACTTTCAACGGTTTAGCTTCAGATGATGCACATGGGCTTCTAGGGGATTGCCACCGTATTTTCCGCACCATGGGTATTGTGGAGACGAGTGGGGTTTCTTTTACTATGTTATAGCTGTCGGGAGCGGCATATCAATGGTGGAGAGTGTATGAGGAGGGTAGCCCAGCCAAGGTAGCTTCACTTACCTGGACTCGATTTTCAGAGTTGTTCTTGAGAGAGTTTGTTCCTGAAGCCCTTCGGGATGCATGGCATGCAGAGTTTGAGCATATGCGCCAAGGTACTATGACAGTGTTAGAGTATGTTGTTCGATTCAATGATTTGTCCAGACATGCACCTGCCTTGGTTGCTAGAGTCAGAGAGCGAGTTCGTTGGTTCATCAAGGGGCTCAACTATGGTATTAGGTTCATCATGGCTTGAGAGTTGGAGACAGATACCCCATATCAGTAGGTGGTAGAGATTGCACGGAGGTTGGAGGGTATATGGGGCTGTGAGAGTGAAACAGGGAGGCCAAGAGGCCTCATGCTATGGGAGGACTTAGTGGTTCTCATGCTGTAGCTATAACCCATCATGGTAGAGGCTATGTGAGTCATCCAGTTCACTCAGCACTTCTAGCTTCTAGTAGTGCTCCGGGTATTCCAAGGTCTCATGTTGCACACTTTGCTCAGCCACTTTCTAGTGCACCTTCTGCACGGGGTGCCTTCAGCGGTCAGTCCAGCCGATCAGGCCCGAGCCAGTTCTAGTAGCCACACCCATCGAGAGCTTGCTTTGAGTGTGGTGATACCCCTAACATGGTTAGACACTTCCCTAGACTCAGGAGGGGTGCACCTCCACAGGCCACTAGGGCTCCACGGATTCAGTCAGGTCCACAGACTTCTCAGGCCATGATTGCTGCCCCAGTTGCCACTCCACCCGCACAGCCAGTTAGGGATGGGGGACGGGCGGGTAAAGGTCACCCTAGAGGGGGAGGCCAGGCCATGTTTTATGCTTTTCTAGGTAGGACAAAGGCAACTGCTTCAGCCTCAATCATTACAGGTATGGTTCCGGTTTGCCATAGAGATGCATCAGTCTTATTTGATCCAGGATCCACTTATTCATATGTGTCATCTTACGTTGCTCCATATTTTGATATATCTCGTGATTCTTTGAGTTCTCCTATTTATGTGCCCGCGCCTGTGGGAGATTCCATTGTTGTAGACCGTGTGTATCGGTTGTGTTTAGTTGTTATTGGTGGTTTTGAGATCAGAGTTGATCTATTCTTACTTAGTATGGTAGACTTTGATGTTATCTTGGGCATGGACTGGTTGTCGCCCTATCATGCTATTCTAGATTTTCATGCCAAGACTGTGACGCTTGCTATGCCACCTTTACAACGATTATAGTGGAGGGGTGAATTAAATTATGTTCCTAGAAGGGTTGTGTCATTTCTAAAGACTTAGTTGATGGTTGCGAAAGGGTGTGATGCTTATCTTGCCTTTGTGAGAGAGTCAGTGCTATTGCTCCCACCGTTGAGTCGGTTCCAGTAGTGAGAGACGTTCTAGATGTATTTCCAATGGATCTTCCAAGCATGTCGCCCTATAGGGATATCAACTTTGGTATTGACTTGTTGCTGGGCACTCAGCCCATTTCTATTCAACCATATCATATGGCCTCAACAGAGCTGAAAGAGTTTGAGGAGTCGTTGCAAGAGTTTCATAAGAAGGGTTTCATTGCCTAGTGTGCCACTATGGGGTGCTCCGGTCTTGTTTGTGAAGAAAAAGGATGGTTCTATGCGCATATGTATTAATTATCGGCAATTGAACAAGGTTACAGTGAAGAACACGTATCCATTGCCACACATTGATGACTTATTTGATCAGCTACAGAGTGCCAGAGTGTTCTCAAAGATTTATTTGCGGTCAGGTTATCATCAGCTGAAGATTCGGGATCCGGATATTCTGAAGACTGCCGTTAGGACTCGGTATGTCACTACGAGTTCCTTGTGATGTCATTTGGGCTGACCAACGCCCCAGCAACATTTATGCACCTGATGAACAATGTATTCCAGCCTTATCATGATTTATTCATCATTGTGTTTATTGACGACATCTTGGTGTACTCCCGCAGTCGGCAAGATCATGAGCAGCACGTGAGGATCGTGCTCCAGACCTTGAGGGAAAAGAAGCTGTATGCAAAGTTCTCGAAGTGTGAATTCTGGCTTGATTCAGTGGCGTTTTTGGGTCATGTGGTGTTGAGTGAGGAGATCAAGGTAGATCTGAAGAAGATTGAAGCAGCGCAGAGTTGGCCTAGACAGTCTTCAGCTATTGAGATCCAGAGTTTTCTTAGTTTCGCCGGGTATTACCGTCATTTCATAGAGGACTTCTCATATATTACTGCACCTATGCCCAGACTGACCCAGAAGGGTGCTCCTTTAGATGGTCCGAGGAGTGTGAGGCGAGCTTTCAAAAGCTCAAGACTGCTTTGACTACAGCCCCAATGTTGGTATTGCCTACGGGCTCAGGGTCTTATGATGTGTTATGTGATGCGTCATGTGTTGGCCTTGGCGCGGTGTTGATGAAAGATGGTAGGGTGATTGCCTACGCGTCTCGGCAGTTGAAGACTTACGAGAATAATTGTTAAGTTCATGACTTAGAGTTAGCAGCCATTGTTTATTCATTGAAGATCTAGCGGCATTATTTGTACGGCGTCCCTTGCAAGGTCTTTACCGACCACCGAAGTCTACAACATCTATTCAAACAGAAAGATCTCAACTTGCGGTAACAAAAGTGGTTAGAGGTTCTCAAGGACTATGATATTTCCATTCTATATCATCCATGGAAGGCCAATATGGTGGCCTATGCTTAGTCAAGAGGCGGGAAGTATGGGTAGTTTAGCATATCTACCGGCAACCGAGAGACCAGTAGCATTGGATGTTCAGGCCTTAGCCAAACAATATTTTAGATTGGATGTTTCGGAGCCTAGTCGAGTTCTTGTCTATGTGATTTCTCGGTCTTCTCAATATGATCATATTAGAGAGCGTCAGTAGGACGAACCCCATTTGCTTGTCCTCAAGGATACGGTTCAGCACGGCGAGGCCAAGGAGATTACTATTGGAGATGATGGTGTGTTGCGGATGCAGGGTCGGTTATGTGTGCCCAATATGGATGGTTTGCGTGAGTTGATTCTTCAGGAGGCCCATAGTTCGTGGTACTCCATTCATTCGGGTGCCGCTAAGATTTATCAAGACTTGAGGAAGCACTATTGGTGGAGGAGCATGAAGAAAGACATAGTGGAGTATGTGGCCCGGTGCCTAAATTGTCAGCAGGTGAAGTATGAACATCAGCGGCCGGGTGGTTTGCTTCAGCAACTTGAGATTCCCGAGTGGAAATAGGAGCATGTCACCATGGACTTCATTGTTGGGCTCCCACGGACTCAGAAGAAATTTTATGCGGTATGGGTGATTGTGAACGGGTTGACCAAGTCAGCTCATTTCATTTCGATATTGACTACCTATTCTTTAGAGCAGCTGGCTCAAGTTTATATCCGCAAGATTGTCCGACTTCATGGTGTGCCAGTATCCATCATCTCTGATAGGGGTACGCAGTTCATATCACGTTTCTGGAGAGCTTTACAGCGTGAGCTATGAAAATGGGTTGAGTTGAGTACAACATTTCACCCTCAGATGGACTGACAGTCCGAGCACAAGATTCAGATATTGGAGGATATGGTTCGTGCATGTGTTACGGATTTCGGGGGTGCTTGGGATCAGTTCTTGTCACTTGCGGAGTTTGCCTAAAACAACAGCTACCAATTGAGAATTCAGATGGCTCCTTATGAGGCCCTATATGGGAGATGGTATCATTCCCCAGTTGGTTGGTTTTAGCGGGGAGAGGCTAAGTTAATAGGCCCGAATTTGGTCCAAGATGCCTTGAAGAAGGTCAAGTTGATCAAGGATCGGCTTCGTACAGCCCAATCTAGACAAAATAGTTAAGCGGATCGGAAAGTTTGCGATATTGCATTCGTGGGTGGAGAGCGAGTCCTGCTCCGAGTTTCACCCATGAAGGGTGTTATGAAGTTCGGGAAGAAGGGCAAGTTGAGCCCTAGGTATATCGGACCTCTTGAGATCCTTGAGAGGATTGGGGAGGTAGCCTACAAGCTTGCATTGCCACCTAGTTTATCTGCGGTTCATTTGGTATTCCATGTCTCTATGCTCCAGAAGTATTACGGTGACCCGTCTCATGTTCTACACTTCAGCACCGTCCAACTGGACGAGGATTTGACTTATATTGAGGAACCTGTGGCTAGCTTGGACAGATAGTCCGGAACTGGAGATCAAAGAACAATGCTTCAATGAAGGTTCGATGGAGGGATCAACCAGTCAAAGAACAATACTTGTTTGAGGACGAATGTTTGTTTTAGGAGGGGGAGGATGTAAGACCTGGCCGGTTATTTTGAGTAATTTAGCCCCGTTCCCATATTTATTGCCTCCCCTATGTTATATTGTGTTTATGAGACTTGCCAGGGGTGGTTGGTTTTGGTTTTGGGTGAGTTTCGGAGTCAAATGGGACACGTAGTCCCTAAGTTGAGGCTTAAGTTGAAAGAGTTGACCGGAGTTTGACTTCTATGTAGACGACTCCGGAATGGAGTTTTGACGATTTTGATAGCTTCGTATGGTGATTTGGACTTAGGAGCGTGTTCTAATATTGATTTGGAGGTCCGAAGGTCGTTTTGGCTTGAATTGGCGAAAGTTAGAAAGTTGAAGGCTCGGAAGGTTGAGAAGTTTGACCGGGAGTTAACTTTATTGATATCGGGGTCAGATTCTGATTCCGGAAGTGGCAATAGGTTCTTTGTGTCATTTTTGACTTGTGTGCAAAATTTGAGGTCAATAAGAGGTTTTTTGGTATAAATCCGCATTAGTTTTGGAAGTAGAATGATCATAGTTTCAATAGGTTTGGATTGGGTTGTGATTTGTAGAATCGATTTTGTTTGATGTTTTAGGCATCAAGTAGGTTCATTATGTGTTTTGAAACTTGTTGGTATATTCAGACGGGGTCCTAAGGGCCTCGGGTGTGAATCTGATTAGAATCGGGATAAGTTTGGACTTAATGGAATGCTGAAGCTACTGAGATTCTGGTGCAATCGCACCTGCGCACTTTGGGCAGCAGGTGCGGCACCGCAGAAATGGCCTGCGAGCCGCAGAAGCGAAGATTGGTCTGGCCAGCTAGGACCGCAGGTGCGGTCAGTTATCCGCAGAAGCGACTGGTCTCCTGCGGAAGCACAAGTGCAAATGCGCTTATTGCTCCGCAGGTGCGATATTTTAGGGGCCTGAGTGAGGGCCGCACCTGCGATGGAAGTTCTAAAGGTGCTGAGCCGCACATGCGGCTAAGGGATCAAAAAAGCAAATGTCGCTGAGGATAAAAGGGTGAGTTCGAGGGTTTAATTTTATTCTTCATCTTTTGACCCAAAGAGCTCGGTTTGTGGCGATCTTCAAAGGGATTTTCAAAGGAATCATCGGGGTAAGTGATTCTAACTCGAATTTGGCTATTATACGTGGATCCAACGTTTTTTTTTTGTCATTTAATTAGTGATTTGAGTTGGAAATTTTGGGAAACATTTATGAAACTTGATAAACTATATTTTGAGAATTTGAAGTTCAATTTGAGATTAGAATTAAGTAATTTTTGTATGGTTGGATTAGTTATCGAATGGGTATTTGGATTTTGTAAGTTTGGTCAGGTTCCGAGACGCGAGCTCGGATAGAGTTTTGGAGTTGAATTTTTGTTTTTCCTTAAAGATTGTAATTTTGTTGCTCGGAATAGTTTCCTATGATTTGTATTTACGGTATAAAGCTATTTAGGCTAGATTCGAGCCGTTCGGAGTTAGATAATTGCAGAAAAGGCTTATTAGTGGATTGAGTTAGCATGTTTTGAGGTAAGTGTCTTGCTTATGTTTTTGCGAGGGAACTATCCCTTAGGATTGGTACTGATTTGATAGTACTAAGTGAAAGCCGTGAAATGCAAGGTGACTAGTGGGTACACAGGTTATACGTGGTATTTGACCGGTTTAGGCTACTTAGACTCTTTCCATGCTTTAATCGAATTGTAGTATCAGATTCTAAGTTCTCATAGTCAATCTATTCCTGCTTATGTTAGTCTATACTTACATGCCTTATGTGATTTCATTAACACTTGTTATACATTCTAGTTGATAAATTAGTCTCATGCTTTAGTTAAACTTGTTGCCTTTATTATTGTAACATGTTGCCTCTTTCATTGTTGCTTATCATTATTTGAAGTTATTGTTCGTGTTATCTCTCTCATTGTTGATTATCATATTTAAAGTCATTGTTCATGTTATCCCTTCCCTTGTTGATTTCCATTATTTACGTCATTGTTACATGTTACTTATTCCATTGTGAGTTATTCTTATTAAATGATGTGGTTATACATTATCTCTCATTGTCGAGTTCTTGGTGTTGAAGTTGTGAAAGTCGTTATCACATTGAGGTAAAATTGTTATTGTTGAAACATCTTCCTTGTTGAGCATTTTACATTCATTGTTGTTGTTGATATTCTTGTACCCGTTGTGGTAGAACCGTGGGCTATTGTTGTGGAAATATTGATATTGGTGATTGTTGGAAAATTGGGATATATGGGCACTTGTGGTGCAAGTTGTTATTGCAATGTGATATTGACGCACATGCGGAGGTATAAAGCTTGGGATTCATGTGCATACGGCGGTATAAGGTGGAACTTATGTGCGTGTTACTTGTAAGGGAACTACGTGAAGCTAGCGGCGTCATAAGGTGGGCTAAAGTGCGTGTAGCTATTTCAGAAAAACTATTTTTAATACCTATTTAAATTGTAAGGCTCATGCGACGGTACAAGGGAAAATTGTGATTGAAATCGAGAAATGTGAATACGAGGCGGTACCTTGGTAGTGATCTTGATTTATACGAGGGGGTACCTCAGTGGTGATTCTTATTGTACACGAGGCGATACCTCGTTGTGATTCTTGTTGTCATTTTGCAAGTAGTTTTGGTGGGAATGTTTCTTGTTGTTTTGTTCTTCCTTGTTTAGCATTTATTGTCCGTATATGATTATTTTGATTCTCTTTAGGTGTTTCTTTTATGTAACCTCCATGTCTAATTTCCGGTATCAGTTCATGCTATTATCTTGTTTCGTATCAGTTATTTCTCTGTTTTTCATTATTATTATTTCTTATTATTTTATTCTGTTTATTTATATCCTAGTAGGTGTCTTGTCCTAGCCTCATCATTGCTCTACTGAGGTTAGGCTTGATACTTACTAGGTACCATTGTGGTGTATTTATACTACGCTTCTGCACAAATTTTATGCAGATCCAGGTACATCTTCCTGTGCCGGACGCTAGAGTTGATTTGAGTTGCTGCCTTGGAGATTTCAAGGTATACCTGCTTTAGTCTGCAGCCTTGGAGTCACCTTCACTATTTACTTCATGTTATATTTCTTTCAGACAATGATGTATGAGATATACTAATTTTATTCTATAGAGCTTATGACTCTGTTCCACCGTTCTTGGGGAGTGTATTGATGACATTCTATTTTCGAAAGGTTTTATTAGTTCTTCAGCTTTGGTTTTAGTATCTTGTTAATTATATATGTTCAGTTGTTATCAAATGTTAGGCTTATCTAGTCGTAAAGACTAGGTGCCATCACGACATTTTACGGAGGAAAATTGGGGTCGTGACAGGTTACATTTGACCTTTAAAATCATAAATACACTTTTAGGCCAACTCAATTAGCATGAGTAAAAATAAAATTACTATTATGATTAATAAGGATCAAAATTGTTTCAATTAATTATTGGGCTCCTTCTGTGATCATTTGGATTCACTATGTACCCTGTTTTGAATGATTGTGCTTTGAATGCTCTATTTTTAAATCAAACACTTCATCAATTGGTCTAGTCATCCACCAATGTACACTTTATTCACAAATGATTCCATGATTCTGAGACCTTCACAATCACCTCAAACTTTATGGACATTTAATCAATCCATGAACACGTGTAATTTGATTTAGGCACGTGGTTAATAATTCATCATGGTTATGTGTACGGTTCCTGTGGCATAGCCATGATACTTAATTCCAAAATTTAAGCGCACGCTTTCTTGACTTGACCTTACTACTTCAAAAGATAATAAAATAAACATGTTGTAAATTACGAGTGCATTTCATGTGGCGCAATTTTCGACATGTGCAAAATAACAAGTATACAATATCGTAACTTGTTTTAGAATTCCGTCAACATTGAAAGTGGGTAAAATAAAATCAAAAGCGGCAAGAAGTAAAAATGCACATAGGTCTAAAACATGTAATAATCAGATATTTAACCCAAGTATAATTATGAAGCGACCGTGCTAAAACCACAGAATTCAAAAATGCCTCACACCGTCTCCTGAGTTAACAGAATACAGAATTCCTCATCTAGTCTTCTATGGCTTGCAAACTTAAACAAAGTCAATTTTCCTTGAATTGAAATTTAAAATAAATTGACTTGGGACACCTTAATATTATTCCTAGTGGTGACTCTTAAAAATAAATAATTAATCCCTTTTCAATAATATCACTTTAAGTGGAAAAACTCCTTGCTCGGGAAATGGAGATGTGACAGCTCTGGCGACTCTGCTGGGGAGTCGAACCCAGAACTTCTGGTTCAGGGTTAAGAATGCAGGCTTGGAATACTGTTATACTTGGCTTTCCTGTGATTAACTAATATTACATGTTTTAGCCTAATATGCTAATTGCCGCTTTTTACCACTTTCATATCATAAACTGTACATATAAATATTGTTACACCACCCTTATCCTCTTTGAGTCTTCTACATCTTCTGGGAGCGCACGTACCCGTGGCTCTTTTCTGTTAAAAGTGTCACACCCCTAATTTTAGAACAGTGATCGGACATGTTGCAAAGCCAGTGAAGCTTCTGTATTCTTGGTACATGGCCCCCTTTCGATTCGAGTTGTTCGCTCGAGTAAGCCAAGTCTAAAACTCCACAACTTTTAAGGTTTAAACCTAGAAGAACATAACTTCACACCGGATCCCTAGTAGGTATGTTTGTTTTCATCACGTGCATTTGACTTAAGGGACTTAACACAGGGGTTGGTTAGGTCCGTCTAGGACAAGTGTACCCAAAAATCAAAAAGACCAACCTGATGCATTTTTTACATGCTACTTGTGCATTTATTTGATCTGGTTTGCACATTGACCAACTTCTAGATTAGGAAACGGAAATCGAAAAAACCATGAGAGAAAAATTTTACCCGATTTCTAAAAATCCCGGTATTTAAAAAAGAAAAAAAAAGGAAAGAAAAAAAAATCTTGAAACTCTGCCGATTTATTTTTAAAGGGTTCTGTTTTAGACATGTCATTCCCCTATGTTTGAAAATGGGCAAACCGTACCGAACTATGCGGGTCTGATCCTCACTGGACATGAGGTACGTAGGCAACCTTCGTCAGGTTCGGCCCCACTTTAACAAAATAACCCAAAAATGAGAATCTAGCAAAATTTTCAAAATTTGATCATCACCCTGAGCCATTCTTGCCGAAATGACCTTAATGCATTCTCCCGAAATGCTGGAAGGTTTTTTTTTTGCAAGAATAGCCACAAAGTTAACCTGAGTCAATTTTTCCCTAAAATCCACATTATTTGGCAAACACAACTCTAAAAACTTTCCTCAAGTGTTGAAGGGTCGTATTTGCAAAATCAGTCCTCATTTGCCACTGTTTTAATTAAAATAAAACTTTTCAAATTAAGCCACTTTTGTGTTTTTGAAAATAGTGTCGGTTTTTACCCTTTTGTCTTGATTTGCGTGCAGAATGAGCATCGTTCAGAATCTAACTTTTTGGGCCGTAGATGAGGTTCCCTTGAGACTCCATATGTGGTGGAATGACCTGGAGAGGTCAGCCAGAGTTTCGTGACTAAGGTATTTGGTGGTCTTACTGGTTTTTTAAAGATTGTACCCTGGGTCGATCTGATGGGGGCACTGATACCTTTTTGTGACCCGGCACACAATGTTTTCTACTTCTTGGATTTTGAGTTACCACTACACTGGAGGAGATTACAGGTTATGCCAGATCTGACAGAAGTCTTAAGCATCAGTATCTAGTAGCCTCGAGAGTTGTTACCCGTCATAAATTTTTGGACCTTTTGAGCATCAGCCAACAAGTCAAGAATGAAAAGTTGGTCGAAGGGTATTGTTCCTTCCATTCTCTTTATAGCTAGTATGGGGAATCTAAGGGATTTGAGGCTCAAAACACTGGTTTGTGCCACCTAGGGAAGAAAAACAAATGGGAGTCACGCAGAGGCTTGGCTTTCGTAGTTGCATTTTTAGACACTCTGTTATTCCCAAGGGAGGACAACCACATAGATTTGCACCTCCAAGGAATTACTGACTTTTTGACCAAAAAGGCAAATGGCACTCTCGTGCCGATGATTTGTAGAGATGGTGTGAGATGTTTTGAGGTTTGTAACCTATTGTTGCAAATGTGGCTAGTGGAGCATCTTTGGCATCGCCCCAGATACATGAACCACGATTTAATGGGACTCAATTTCATTGAGGAATATGGAACTAGGATAAGCATTTGTGAGTAGCCGGAAGGTATTGAGGCTGTGTTCACGCATCTCTGCTCGTTAACCACAAATGAAATTAAGTGGCCTTTAAGTTGGCTTTTAGTTAATGAAGTTATTCACATGTCCGCTGATGTTTGCTTTCAGTTATTGATGGGTCTTCGAAGTATGCAGCCTTACGCCCCACACTAGGTTCTATGTCAGTTGGGAAGGTATTAAGCGGTCTCCCATGATGAAGAATTGAGTACACAGGTGGTTGAGTTAAGCCCGGGAGCTGCTTTTCACGAAGAGATGGTTCGCCAGATTTGGCATAGGTGTAGGTTTTTGGAGCCACACACTCAAGTTCGAGATTTATCTATAGGGGAAGTGGAATTTAATTGTACTACGTGGTACAGTAAATGAGTTTGGGTAAATCAAGAATCAAAAAGACTCGCCAAGAGGTCACATGTCCAGCAGTTCACGGATGGGGCAAAAGAACAGTGGTCCTGGGCAGCTAAAGAGGAAGAATATCGGTTCACCATCAGCAAACTAAAAGAACAAGTGAGTGTCCTTAAATTTGAAAAAGATCTGCAAGCTGCCAAGGATGAGGGAGAAAAGAAAAGGTTAGCTTGTGAAAATGAGGCCCTCCGATCCTGGCTCCGAGAAATGAAAATAGCATCACAGACACTTATGAGGAGTGAAAGAGACCAAAAGATCATTGTTAACCTGAGGCAAAAGTTGTATGATTATGCGGTTGATCTGATAAAGGCCAAAAAAGAATTGGCAAGGGCTCAGGAAAGAATATTCTAGTTAGGAGAAGATTTGGAGAACCGCATAAGGTTGGCCTGCCAAGCAAAATAAAACTACGACGAAGAGGTCATGGGCTTAAGGAAAGATTAGGTCATTCTTGAAAATGAAATGGGACAACAAGAAGATTTCAAGATAGAAAGGGAACATTGTTACAACTTGTTTAACGAATTAGAGAGGAATGCACTAAACCTACAAAACCAGAGGGATCAGCCCCAGTAATTGGTAGAAGCCCGGGATGAGCATATTAGATTAATGCGCCAAGATCATACAGTCACAAAGTTTAAAATCCGGGAAATAGCTGAAAACACTGCAAAGAAATGCAACGACTATGAGCAGATTACCAATACCACATTCTTCGCCATAGTGTTGACTTTTGCCCGCCAGGTTATGCTTGATCTAGAGGTTCTTTATGATGAAACTGGAAACATGCCCGTGCAGTGATTGACGAATGTCGCCCTGGGCCCTAGTTGGAGTTTTAGAGTCAGTTTTCCTTTGTATCGGTTGTTTTCAATTATCGAGTCTGTAGTTTATTTTCTTATTACGAGTATGTTGTTTTGTCCATTTTGAGTCTGTTGTTCGTTGCCAGCTTTGTGTCTGTTGTTATTTCTCATGGTTGACTCTGTATGTTTCCTTTCAGAGTCAGTTGTCGATGTTTTCGAGTCTTTGTAATGAAAAACCCAAAAAGAGTTTTTATTTAATGAAAATATTGAAAATCCAAAAAATTCTCCCCTTTTATTTTTGCATTTATTTCCCTAAACTACATAATGGTCTAAATCACGTGACGTCATGTTACATTGGTAATCCTCATTTGATGCGATCAAAACCATAAATAAACCGAGTGAAAAGAAAACAAAAAGAGAAAAACAAAGAGTGATAAAACCAAAAAGATAGCATGAAATGAAAGAAAAGAGAAATAGAGTGACCATGAAGCAATAAAAGTAGGAATGAGACATGGTGCAACCATTCAAACACATGATAAAAGCGTTTTAACTGCCAGGTGCATTGCATCCATACGTGAGATTTTCAATCTATTAAATGCTCTGAACTAACAAGTTAGTCGTGTGTGCTCAAAATTCAGGTCATATTTAGGTGGTTGGTTTTGTGGTATCCTGGCATCCCTTCCGTACTTTACCTGCTCTAAAGGAAAAGTTCCAATGGCTTCTGAGAGCAATCTACCAATCGTCAACCTTGAGGATCAGCTATTCCACCAGAATCTGCTATAACTGAGGAAAGTCAAATGTTGCACCTCCACATGATGGAGATGCTAGATGCATGGATTAATGGAAAAGAACCTCCTAGTGCTATCCCTGGATTTCTACAACTAATTTCCAGAACAGGGGGGTCCATTAATGTCCCTATGACGAACCCATTTATTCCATAGGGGTAACTTCCCATGCCAAACAATATTCCTGGAATGCCTTCTATAATTTGTCCCCGGGCACTAGTTTCAAGGGCACCACCAGTAGTTTTCTCTACAGCACCCACTTTCACTACATCACAACCAAAAATACCCAGGCCATACACCGAGCCACCAACCTTCACTTTCCAAGGTCCACACTTTCCACCTAAAATAACACATGCGACCCCAGATTTAGTCATTCAACCTCTTCAGTATGATCCTATGGTTGAGCAAGAAAAAATTGTTAAAAATCTCGAGCAGGAAGAAATGGCTCAGAAGATGAAGAGTCTAGAGCAAAGCTTAACGAATATGCAAGGCTTGAGTGGCTAGAAAAGTGTCTCTTATTATGATCTATGTATGTTCCTGCATATACATTTGCCAGTTGGCTTTAAGACCCCAAGTTTGAAAAGTATGATGGGCACGGAGACCCCATTGCCCACCTGAAATGGTACTGCAACCAGTTGAGGGGTGCTGGTAGGAAAGAAGAGCTACTAATGGCGTAGTTTAGAGAAAGTCTCACGGGAATAGCTTCTGAATGGTATATGGATCAGGAAATTGCCCATTGGCGCGTATGGGATGATCTAGCCCGGGATTTCATCTGCCATTTCCAATACGACGTGGACATTACACTTGACAGAAACTCATTGACCAACATGAAGAAGAAACCCACGGAAAGTTTCCGTGAATACGCAATCAAGTGGAGAGAGCAGTCTGCAAGGGTAAAGCCTCCGATGGATGAGGCCAATATGGTCACGAAGTTTGTGCAAGCCCAAGAAGAAGATTACTTCCAAAATATGATGTCAGCCATGGGAAAGGCATTTGCCGAGGCCATCAAAATGGGAGAGATGATAGAGAATGGTTTTAAAGCAAGCACAATCTTGAGTCAGGTTGCCCTCAAAGCCACATCACGGGCTATTCAGAATGGGTCGGGGGGTTGGCAAATAGAAAGAAGAGAGAAGATGGCACTATGATGGCTTAGAGTTCGAGGGGCCTCGAAGATCTTTTAACCAATCATATATGCCTGCCAGAACCCCACATCATTATTACCCTCATCAGGATGCTACATATGTCGTGGCACCGCCTCACTATGGGGTGATGAACGCGCAATCCTATGCCTGGCCACAAAATTACCCACAAAACATAGCTCCACCTCCCAGAAACTTCCATCCCTACAAGCACCATATAATCCCCGTCCTCAACAAAATGTACCCCAATACAATCCACTTCCAAGGGAGCCCCCTAGGTGAAACCAGTTCATCCCTATTGGTGAATCATACTCAAATCGATTTCAGAAGGTTACCAGGTTAGGTCTATTACAACATGTGGATCCGAACCGGCCAAACCTCAAGTCTCATGCATTACGAGCTGATGCTAGATGTGAGTACCATTCGGGAGTGGTAGGCCATGACACAAAAGACTGTTGGACCCTCAAGAGGGTGGTAGAGGACCTGATTGAGATTAGATCATACCTATAAGGCCACGAGTCCACTACTAGACTTTATTTTTAGATCCACATGAAAGATACTCATAACTTATTTGTCCAAATCTAGGTTTCCAAACGTATGGCTATTAGGCTGATAATCACGCATGCTCCCTTTTTTTTTAGTGTGATTTGGCATTTTCAATTTTCTCTAGTAAAGAAAACAGTAGGTATTTGATGGAATAATGCGCATAAAATTATTTATTTTTTATTGTGATTTGATATTCTCAATATTCTCTCACCAAAAAGGGTAGTATATATTTAATAAAATAATCGAATTGCACACAAATTGACAACATTATTATTATAAATAAATAAAAAATCCTCCTAAATAGTGATTGCTTTAGTTCTACTACTAAAGCGACGCCCATTCATCACGCTTAATTTCTACTTAAGCCTAGAAAATAGCATGAGACTAATTTGCCTTTAAACTATGGTAACTTTTCTGCGGGAAATTTTTAGTGGATATATTGTATGTTTCATGAAAGATAAAACATTAACCTATTGGAGGAAGTTATAACTACAATTTTGCCTTTAAATGAAGGGAATATAATATTAAACAGAAGAGAAAAAATGAAAATGTAAAAGTTGCTTGAGGAACCAAAATCTAAAAGAATTAATTAAGAAAGAGAATTGAATAATCTTCTCGAATATTAATGGGGGAAATACACAAATAGCCATTTTAAGGATGCTATTTAGGGATTAGTCAGTACTTATTTTGTCCTGAAAATCTTAATTTAAGGAATTTGTGTCCTGAAAAATTGAGCTGCAACAGTTATTAGGGAAGAAGAGACCACTAATGTAACTAACAATCCATTGCTTTCTCATAACAATGGGCTGGTCATCGGGATGATCTGTGATGATCGAGAGTTAAATTGGCACTGAAAGCCATTGTTGCCATCGCTACAACTGAGGTAAAACCCAAAGCAGCCCCAAAGCCTGAGAAGAAAGCAACTCTGTCCCTCGAGTCGTTGAAACCAAAATTGAGCTTGCTCCAGAAATGAAATTGGTTCTCAATGTTCCAGAAGCATCAGGGAAAGAATAGCTTGTCCTCAATATTCCAAAGAAAGTTGATTAGAGAAAGCTTGCACTGGACGTACCCAAGTTGTACGTGCCAAGAAGGCCACCATAGGTGGCGCGGGGGCCAAGAATGCCACCAAGGCTGACTGAGCCCATGGTTATCATCCCCACACCACAGAGTCAGATGAAAGATGCTAAGGCAGTCCCCTGGAACTTCATTAAAACTATTGTTACCTATAAGGGAAAAAAATGTTGCAGGAGAGGTTAATGAAATGACCCAGTCTGGGAGGTACTACACCCCGGATGAGTTGAGAAAAGCCAAGCAAAACAGGGATAATAAAATGCCACCAAAGAAACCCATTAGCAGTGAAGAAGATGAATAGTTCTTCGAAAAAATGAAAGCTTCGGAGTACTCAATAGTCGATCAACTCCGAAAGATCCCCTCGCAGACATCACTCTTGTCTCTGTTTTTGAGTTCGGACGAACACCGAAAGGTATAACTCAATACTTTGAATGAGGCCTACATCCCAGATAAGACGACTATGGACCAATTGGAGAGGATGGCTGAAAGGTTCTTTGAAGTCAATAAAATATCTTTTAGTCACAGTGAATTGTCCGCAAAGGGCGCTACACACAATAAAGCCCTTCACTTGACTGTCAAGTGTGAAGGTTATTATATGAAAAAGGTTATACTGGATGGTGGCTCAGGATTATATTTTTGTCCTCTATCAACACTCCAATGAATAGAAATTGGTACGAAATGGATCCGTGCCAATAATGTCTATGTTCGAGCTTTTGATAGAATCAAAAGGGACACTATTGAGGAAATTGATTTGGTATCGACTATTGGCCCAGTGGATTTTGAAGTGGCCTTTCAAGTGTTGGATATGGAAACATCTTATAACTTTCTTCTCGATAGACCGTGGATCCACGCCGCCGGAGCTATTCCCTCCACGCTCCACCAAATGGTCAATTTTGAGCACGACAATCAGGAAATTACCATCCATGGAGAGGATGAGCAATCCATATATCTTGGACCTTTTAGTCCCATGTCTTAAAGCCAGCGAAGGTAATGAACATATTGTCTACCAGGCCTTTGAATTTGTGGTCGTTGACCAATTTGAAGAGGGGGAAGCACTACCTCAGCCTTGTTTATGTAGTGCCTCAGTTATGGTCACCACTAAGATGATTAGAAATGGGTACAAGCCAGGAAAGGGGCTAGGTGCATCTCTGCAGGGCATCACTAAACCCATCTCCCTAATCAAGAATGAGAAAACCTTCGGGCTAGGCTTTCTTCCCTTGTCAGCTAACAGAAGGTGGGACAAGGAACGCAAAGAAAAATGATGGGTCCTTTTAAAGCCTATACCACATCTCTCACGGTCGTTTGTCAAATCGAAATATGATGAAGAAGAGGAAATAGATGAGATTTTTGGAGCTCTAAAACTGATGCTATATGAGTTAAATATGGTCCATCTTGGGAAGGCACAAGCCGTGCCAAGGTGCAATACATGGGATCTGATTTCAAGCTCAAGAATTAGGAGGCTACCCCATTCCCTGTCAGACGGGAGTGCCAATAGTTCTGCTGTCACGACCCCAATTTCCCTCCGTAGGATGTCGTGATGGCACCGAGTCTCTAAGACTAAGTCAGGCTAGCATACATGAAGAATTTAACGGAAATAGTAGTAAAAATTTCAATTTAGCTAATAACTATCATAAAAAGGATTCCGCAACATAACTAAACATAACACCCAAAATCTGGTGATACCGAGTCACAAGCTCTACATGAGTATACTGAACATTCCTATACAACAGTATCTATATAAAAAAAAAGGATAATGAAATAGAAAATAGATATAAGGTGACTCCTAGGCCTGCGAAAGCCAACAGGTATACCTTGAAGTCTCCGGTCCAAGCGCAACTCACCGATGCCTAGGATGGTATGGAATACCTGGATCTGCACAAAAGATATGCAGAAGTGTCGTATGAATATACCACAATGGTACCCATTAAGTATCAGCCTAACCTCGGTAGAGTAGTGACGAGGTCGAGTCAAGATACCTACTGGAATAAGTAAAGAAACTGAACAGGTATAGCATAATATGATAATGAATACAAAGGAAAGGATGCAAGGAAGAAATATAACAAGAATAGCTACATTGAGACTAAGGCAATTAAGACATCATAGAAGAAACACATAATAAGAATGCCAAGGTAATGATGCAAACAAAACACAAGTGATGAAAATGAAAGGCATAAACAAGAATCACTACCGAGGTACCGCCTCGTAGTCTCATTTCACAAATCAAATCACAATCTTTCCTTATATCACCGCAGAACCTTACATTTAGTATTGAAAATCATTTTCCCGAAATAGCTACCCACGTTTTAGCCCACCTTATCACACCGCGTGGTTTTAAGTAGTTCCTCTACTAGCAATACGCGTATCAAGCCCATCTTATCTCACCTCATGCATATCAACCCCAATCCTTATACCACCGCATGCGTATCAATATCACAACATAACACAAACCGCACCTCAAGTGCGCAATACCACAACTTGCCAAAGAAGTCTACAATAATGGTGTTTCTTCAATAAATAGCCCATGGCTCAACCACAATATGTACAAGAGTCTCAACAATAGCAATCGAAAGTGAATAACTCAAATAGAATGGTATTTCAACAATTTACAACTTTGTCAATGTGAATCACGGCCTTTATAACTTCGACACTATAATTCCACAATAAGATATCTCAAGAAATAACAACTTCAGGTAAAGGAACTCAACAGTTAAGTAATTAACAAAAAATGAGAGAACAATAACTTCGACTAAGCATGTAAAGGCAATTAACAAGTAAGAGATGAGATAAATATTTACAATGTCAAGTAAATCACGTAAGGATAGGTTAATGATGATGAAGATAACCTGTTATGACAATTCAATTAAAGGCATGAAAGAATCAACATAACTTTAACAGGTCAATTACCACATTTAGCCCGTGTACCCACTCGTCACCTTGCGTACGCGGCCTTCACGTACCACAATTAACACAAAACAACACCAATCCTAAGGGGTAATTTCTGCACACAAAGTTAGGCAAGACACTTACGTCAAAACATACTAACTCAATCCACTGGTAAGCCTTTTGCGCAATTATCCAACTCTGAATGACTTGAATCTAGCCAAAATAACTTAATACCATAAATACAAACCATATGAAACTATTCCGAACAATAAAGTTGCAATCTTTAAAAAAACACAAAAAGTCAACTCAAAAAGTCAACCCTAGGGTCGCGTCTTGGAGCCTGACCAAACTTACAAAACCTGAACACGCATTCGATAACGAGTCCAACCATACTAATATTACTGAAATCCGACCTCAAATCACCTTTTAAATTCTCAAAATATAGTCGATGAAGTTTCATAGATTTTTCCAAATTTTTCAACTCAAATCACTAATTAAATGGTAAAAATATTGATGGATTCATGTATAGAAGCCAAATCCGAGTTAGAATCACTTACCCCGATGATTTCATTGAAAATCCCTCTAAATATCGCCACAAACCGAGCTCTCTAAACCAAAAGATGAAGAATGAAATAAACCCTCGTCTCTAGCCCTTTTACTACCCAGCAATATCCGCTTCGCGGGCATAGTGTCCACATCTGCACCTGCGGAATAATCCATTGCAGGTGTGGTTCCCACTATGGCCAGGAAAATTCGCTTCTATAGATAATAACGCGCACCTACGCTTCTGCTCCTGTGGAACATGGGCGCTCCTGCGCACCCGCACCTGCGGAGAGGGTATGCTTTTGTGACCCCAGGCCTTTTTGGCCATATCCGCATCTGCGACCAAATCCATCGCACATGTGAGCTCGAAGATGCGGAAAGCTACTCACATCTGCGGTCACTGCTAGGCCCATAGCCCCTTGCTTCTACGGTCAACCACTCGCATTTGCGGCCAAACCACCAAAACATCAGCAGCTTTAGCAATTCAACCAAGTCCTAAATAATCCAGTTTCAATCCGATTCATCCCAGGGACCCCTTCGAATATACCAACATGATCCAAGAAACAAAGCGGACCTATTCGAGGCCTAAATTAACATCAAACAACATTGATTCTACGAATCGCAACCCAATTCAAACCTATTGAAACTATGAACATCTGACTTCCAAAACTAATGTTGGTTCATACCAAACCAACTCCGGTTGAACTCAAATTTTTCTCACAAGTTATAAGTAACACAACAAACCTATTCAAACTTCCTGATTCGGAAGCCGATCCTGATATCAATAAAGTCAACTCCCGGTTAAACTTCTCAATCTTCCAAACCTTCAACTTTCTAACTTTTGCCAAATCAAGTCGAAACAACCAACGGACCTCCAAATCAATATTCGGACATGCTCCCAAGTCCAAAATCACCATATAGAGGAGCCATTGGAACCGTCAAAACTCTATTCCGGAGTCATCTACACTAAAGTCAAACTCCGGTCAACTCTTTAAACTTAAGCTTCTAACTTAGGGACTAAGTGTCCCATTTCACTTGGAAACTCACCCGAACTAAAATCAACCACCTCGGCAAGTCACATAACCACAATACAAAAAAGAGGAGGCAATAAATAGGGGAACGAGGCTAAAATAATCAAAATGATTGGCCGAGTCGTTACATCCTCCCCATTTGAAAAGAAACGTCTGTCCTCGAACGTGTATGGAGACATACTTGAAGTGGTGAAAATATGAGGATAACGGCTATGCATATCATGCTCGGTCTCCCAAGTCACCTCCTTGACTGTTGACCTTTTGGTGACCCCTCAAAAGTTCTGATATACCAAGGGCTCAACCTGCACTTCTTCCTGAACCTCATAGCACCCTTCATGGGTGAAACCCGGAGAAAGACCTGCTCTCCAACCATGAATGCAACATCACGAACCTTCTAATCCGCATAACTTTTCTGTCTAGATTGGGCTGTACGAAGCCGATCCTGGATCAACTTGAACTTCTCCAAGGCATCTCGAACTAGATTCATGCCTAATAACTTAACCTCTCCCGACTCAAACCAACCAACTGGGAATGACATCGTTTCCCACATATGGCCTCATAAGGAGCCATCTGAATACTCGATTCGTAACTGTTATTATAGGCAAACTCCGCAAGTGGCAAAATCTGATCCCAAGAACCCCCGAACTCCAAAACATAGATGCAAAGCGTATTCTCTAATATCTAAATTGTACGCTCGGAGGGTGGAATGTTGTGCTCAACTCAACCCGCGTGCCTAACTAACATTATACAGCCCTCCAGAATCGAGATGTAAACTGCATACCCTGGTCAGAGATGATGGATACCGGCACGCCATGAAGTCGAACAATCTCGCAAATGTAGAACTGAGCCAGTTGCTCTGAAGAATAAGTAGTTAGCATTGGAATGAAATGAGCCGACTTGGTCAACCTATCCACAATCACCCATACTGCGTCAAATTTCTTCTGAGCCCGTGGGAGCCCAACAACAAAGTCCATGGTAACTCGCTCCCAATTCCACTCAGGAATATCAAGTCTCTAAAGTAACCCACATGGCCTCTAGTTCTCATACTTCACCTGCTGAATATTCAGGCACGGAGATACATATTCCACTATGCCTTTCTTCATTATCCTCCACCAATTGTGTTGCTTCAAATCCTGATACATCTTAGGGGAATCCAAATGAATGGATTACCGTGAACTGTGAGCTTCTTGAAGAATCAACTCACGTAACCCATCCATATTGGCACACATAATCGGCCCTACATCCGCAAAACACTGTCATCCCTGATAGAAACCTCCTTGGCATCGCCGTGCTGTATCGTGTCCTTAAGGACAAGCAAATGGGGTCTTCATACTGACACTCTCTAATATGATCATACAGAGAAGACCGAGAACCCACGCAAGCCAGAACTCAACTCGGCTCCGGAACATCCAATCTAACAAACTGGTTGGCCAAGGCCGGAACATCTAATGCTAATGGCCTCTCTGCTGTCGGTAGATATGCTAAACTGCCCAAACACTTCGTCTTTCGACCCAAGGCACTATCCACCACATTGGCCTTCCCAGGATGATATAGAATAGTGATATCATAGTCCTTAAGCAAATCTAACCGTCTCTGCTGCCGCAAGTTAAGATCCTTTTGTTTGAACAGATGATGTAGACTCCGGTGGTAGGTATGGACCTCACAGGGGACACCGTACAAATAGTGCCGCCAAATCTTCAAGGCATTAACAATAGCTACTAATTCCATGTCATGGACAAGATAATTCTTCTCATGAACCTTCAGCTATCTAGACGTGTAGGCAATCAGCCTACTGTCTTGCATCAACACCGCGCCAAGGCCAACACGTGATGCATCAAAGTACACAGTGTAAGACTTCAAACCTGTAGGCAACACCAACACTGGGGTTGTAATCAAGGCAGTCTTGAGATTTTGAAAGCTCTACTCACACTCCTCGGTCCATCTGAACAGAGCATCCTTCTGGGTCAATCTGGTCATAGGTGCAACAATAGATGAGAACCCTCTAAGAAACGACCGTAATACCCTGCCAAACCAAGAAAACTCTGGATCTTATAGATGAAGACGGTCTGGGCCAACTCTGCACTGCTTCAATCTTCATAAGATCCACCTTGATCCCCCCCACTCGACACCACATGACCTAAAAACGACACTGAATCAAGTAAGAATTCACACTTTGAAAATTTTTCATACAACTTCTTTTCTTTCAAGGTCTGGAGCACGACCCTCGAGTGCTTCTTGTGATCCTTCCGGCTCAAGGAGTACACCAAGATGTCGTCAATAAACACAGTGATGAATGAATCAAGATAGGGCTGGAATACATTGTTCATCAAGTGCATGAATGATGCTGGGGCATTGGTCAACCCAAATGACATCACAAGGAACTCATAGTGATCATACAGAGTCCTAAAGGTAGTCTTTAGAATATATGGATCCCGAATCTTCAGCTGATGATACCAGGACCGCAAATTGATCATTGAGAAAACTCTAGCACTCTGTAGGTGATCAAATAGGTCATCAACGCATGGTAATGGATACCTATTCTTCACTGTAACCTTGTTCAACTGCCGATAATTAATACACATGCGCATAGAACCATCCTTCTTCTTCTCCGCAAATAGAACTGGAGCACCCTAAGGTGACCCACTACGCTAAATGAAACCCTTATCAAGCAACTCTTGCAACTGCTCCTTTAACTCCTTCAACTCCGTTGGGGCCATATGATATGGTGGAATAAAAATGGGTTGAGTGCCCGGTAACAAGTCAATACCAAAATCGATATCCCTAACAGGCAGCATGCCTTAAAGATCTTCCAGAAATACATCTAGATAGTCTCTCACTATCGGATGCCAAACAATACTCTAGAAATGCCATCCCGCGCATATCAACCTCCGAATGGCTCGAAACAAGCCAAAAGCAACTCAAAACATCAAATAATGCCTAAGAAAATGATCCCAAATGATAAAGGTCGAATCTTTACACATTTACTCAAACTCAGCCAAAAAGTCAAACTCGGGGCCACACCTTGGAACCTGATAAAACTCACAAAATCTGACAACCCATTCAATTATGAGTCCAACCATACTAATTCCACTAAAATCAGACTCCAAATTGATGTTCAAAACACAAAAATTCACTTTAGGAAAGTTTAGACAAAAACTCCCAATTTCTCTTTAAAATTCATAATTCAAATACCAAAATCGAAGATAGATTTATTAAATACAATCAAAATCGAGTAGAAAATACTTAACCAATCCTTTTGGTGAATATCGCCTCAAAAATCGCCCAAATCCTAGCTCCATATCTCAAAATATAATAAAATGACCAAGACCTTCAAAATAGAGTACTTTATACACTGCTCCAAAGGCACCCTTCGCGAACCTGGAAGAAGCCTCATGTTCACAAAGCACTAACTGAGCTGACTGCATGTTCACAGTACAGGTATTGCGAACACGATGCACAATAGGAACAACCCTTCGCGAATGTGGTGTTGACCATGTGAACGCGATGACTAACCTCCAGCTCCCACCTCTGCTACGCGTACGCGTGACACAAGTCGCAAATGCGGACAACAATCAGCTCACCCTTTCATGAACACGTTCCATATGTCGTGTCCGGGATGAAAAAATCCACCAGTAGATCAAAACACTCTTCACGATCACGGATGGACCTTCGCGATCGCGAAGAACACCAGGGACATCAGATAACACCAGAAAACTCCAAAATGGTCCAAAATCAATCTGAAACACACTCCACCCCTCGGGACCCCCATTGGAACTAACCAAAAATTCTCATAACATAATACGAAATTACCCAAGGTCTCAAATCACGCATAAAAATATCAAAACCATTAATCGCATCTCTAATTGAACTTAATGAACTTTAAACTTTAAACTTTCAAAACTCGTGCCGAACCATATCAAATCAGCTCAGAATGACCTCAAATTTTTCACATCAGTCAGAAATGACATAACAAAGCTATTCCAATTCTCAAAATAAAAATTCGAACCAGATATCATCAAAGTCATCTCGGGTTAAACTTATGAACATTCAAAACTTTCTTTCGCTAAATAGTGCTGAAACCTTCTAGAAATATCCAAATGTAAATTCGGGAATTGACCCAACTCAAAAATCACCATCCGGACCTAACTAAACCATAAAAACTTTAATTCAAAGTCAAATACTCAAAAATCAAACTTGGCCAACTCTTTCAAGTTAATGCTTCCTAGTTGAGAATCATTCTTCCGAATCACTCCCTAATCACCTGAAAACCAAAAAAGACGATTGACACAAGTCATAATACATCATATGAAGCTACTCAAGACTTCAAACAGCTGAATGAAATGTAAATTCTCAAAACAATCGGCTGGGTCGTTACAAGTACACCATTCCGTAGTTGTATTTTTTCCAACATAATCCTTACTTGAGGCATTATTTTTTCAATCAGGGTAAACCCATCCCTGAAGAATCATGATTTTCCCCGGGGTACATCATTCCAGATATTTTATTGCTTTCAATAAAGAAGTAGTATAGAATTTTTGTTACAATAACTCAAAAACATTTCCTAGTGAAAGTTGGGGCAAAAAATTTGTTCGTTTCTTTGTTTTGGTGTCTAAGCAGGTTTGCCTCAAGGTACAGGGCTTTGAGATGACCAAAAGAAGAAATCTCAATCCCGAATAAAGAAAAAGGAAAGAAAAGAAGTCAATTCAAGATGAAAAACAGATAGAAGAGGACATGGACTGCTCAAGACATGACTGAAGTCACGAGCATTACATCCCCCACTTTGATAAGTGAAGAAGACACAGAAAAGTGAACTAGCACCTGCAGCTAACAGATACCAAGGTTTAAATCAGAGTCTGCACGACGAACCAGTCAAGGATCAAGACCAAGTTTCAAAAGACTTGTAGATATGAATTTTGTAACTCATAGCTTATATGCATGTTTAGTTTCTTTTAATATTGATTTTGGTGCAATAAGGAGTTCAGTAAGCAGAAAGAGCAGCAATAATAGTTGAAATCACAGCTCTTCGTTATCCCAGCTATCAAAGCTTCCAGAACTACACTACCTGATTTCTTATAGACAAGGATATGTAGACAACCTCAGAAGCAAGGTTCAGTCAAACTTTTTCAAAAATTCTTCCTAATGGAGTATCAAATGGATAAAAATTATTACAATTGCTCACTTTATCTTTACCCGAAAACTAATCATATTTCCGAGCAAAGAGGGGCAGCTGTGAGCACGTAATTTTTGCCTATGAGAATTACTCCTAAAAAATGTTCAAAATAGTTTTCGTAGGATTTTAGGAATTTTATTTTCTTATTTCATTGCTTTTATTGCGTTAATAGGTTATCTGCATTACAACTTCAGTAGGAATATTTTGAAAATCACAGAAACTTATCAAAAATATTTTATCTCCTATTCATCATTAATTTTAGATTTTGTTTATTGTATTTTAGGATTTAATTACATGTTAAATGTATTGATTAAATACAAACCTCACAAAAAGGGTTACATTAATCATTTCTTGTATTTTTAGGTTCAATTAATTAGTTAATTAACCATTTAAGTAGTTTAATATTGGTTAAACTAGATAAATAGGCCAAATATACAAGATTGGGTTATGGCTAAGCTTAAAAAAACAAAGAGGGGAAAGGGGCGTCTGTTTTCATGATTAGTTGGGCCAGACGTCCAAATGGCCCAATTATTTTACATCATCAGCCCATCCCCACCTTTACCCGGTCGAAATGTCCCCATAGGCCAAACGACATAGTTTTGGGTTAAGCTTAATCTTAGTCATCCGACCCAACGGATAACTCATCTTTTCTTTCATATAAGAGTGACTGAATTAGCCACCCCCTACCCCACAGACCTACCTAGAAACCCCTCTCTTCGCTCCTCTCTCGTCCTCCGCAGTGCACCGCCACCAAAAATCGCCTGCGGCAGCTGCACAACTCCAAACGGTCCCAAAATGTCACCAGATACTACTCTTAGTCTCCTTATACCTCCTCTATCATTAGTTTCTTCAAAAAACCCCTAAGTTTCTTCTATTTGCAGATCTAAAAAAGAGTCGAAACCTAATTTTCCCCCTTTTTCTTTTGAATCCGGGGTTGTGTGATGACAATATTTGCATCAGTAGATTTGTACCATCGTGGACTATTAATTGGTGTCAATTTTGAGCCGTGTCACAGTCATTGGAACTCGGTTAAACATTTGTTCACCAACCATCGACTGACCAGAAAAACCTTAACAGCTTCCTTGTTTCCCCTTTCATGTTCAATGCCCCCAAGCCTTCACAGGTCAAATTTCAAGTTGACAAACCTTCAGCATCAGATTTTCCTCTCAACTATATCAGTCCCTCAGCTGGCCTTTGGCTGATGTTGTTATATGTAGCACTGGCTCCGCTTTCAAGCATGAGACAGCGCTCATATGAATACATTGACCACTGTTCGGATTTCTTTACCGGCGATGGCCGCTTCAAATGGTAATCCCTTTTATCTTCTTTTTCATTTTTTAGTCTAGTTGCTCCACTTTTGATTTTGTTTAGTCGTTAATTTTATTTTTCTTAGATTAGTTGATTCCTCTGTTTGATTAGTTCCTAACTTATTTGCATAATTTTAGACTAATTAGTATTTTAGTTAGATTAAGTAATTAATCCTTATATTTGCATATTTTAGTTATGCTTTTTTTATTTACTAGATCTTTATTTCACTTGAGATGGTTGTCTACTTTGATTGTTGGTTTATTCTGGGTTTAGGGAGTGGGTTTGCCTTGTTTGACAGGCAAGCCCATTAAGTTCAAAGTTCAGAGGGGAAATATGGGCAGTTGGCCTGGTGGCTTGAGGCCCAAAAGCTGGGTTACTGTCTAAGGGTAATTAACAAGGTCTAAAGGGGTAATTGAGGGAATAGACTTAGGAAATATCTTGGTTAACAATTAGGAATCTTCTAGAAGAGAGAAATAACGACTAACTAGCAAAAGAAAAGAAAAGGGGGTCAGGTATTAAGGACTTGAACAGCAAAAACAGAAAAGAAAAGGGGTAAGAATAAAAGAAAATAGCTGAATGAGCAGCTCTAAAAATTGGGTATAAAGGGCATTCCTTCACACTTTATTGAAGGATACACACAGTCATTTATACTCACACACACTCACCTTCATACACACACACGAAAAGCATTCATAATCCGCTTAAACAACTTTCAAAAATTCAGTTACTTGAAAAAAAACCAGATCTAAAAACCAAAAAAAGGGCTTATGAAATCAGGGTCCTAAGAGATTGTTGAGGTCGAAATTGTTGCTGGTTACTGATGAAGCTGCTGTTTCTGCTTAGTTGAGCTTCACCTTTAGTCTTCCTGACCTTTAGTTGGTCTGATTTTGTTGATTTCACTTCTATTAGGTATGTATGTTCATCCGTTATCCTTTTTACGTGAATTTATGAATGAAAATTCGAATTGTTCATGCTAAGCATGTGTTCGATCTCCCAAATTTGTTTTATTAGTTCGCAGATCAGTTTAAACTTCCCTTTTTCTTATTAATATGTGGTGTTGTTAGTATACTTCAGCCAAATATTCAAGTTTTTAAGTAGTTATTGATTAATTTAATACTTGTTTTCAATATTAGTTTTCCTTCTAATATGATGATCTGTGTTCCAAGTAATAGCAGCAGTGGTAAACTTATTTTAATTGACTATTTATCCATTTGATTATTGTTCTAGCCACATCTGATTTGCGAGGGTAGCCTAATGGCTATCTCCATGTGAGTTAAGGAATTGTTTGAAGAAAAGAAAAGCATTCGGCCCAGGAGAAGCTATTTTCAGGAAAGATAATGTAATAGAAGCATGACGTTTGGTTTTAGATTAGTAGATCTTGTAATTCACTATTTGTTTTGGCTTCATGCATAATCGTTAAGTCTCCTTAGTTATGTATTCGGCATAATTGAAAGATTATGAACTCTATTTGTTCTATTTATGGTCGATTGTCAGAGTTGATAGGTCTATTTCGAGTTTCTTTTGTCTCTATAAAATTGAACTCGATCTGTTGCAAGTGCAACTGGGCCGTATATGGACTTGGAGTTAACTAAACTACATCATTGTTCAGTTAAATGACTTCAAGGTCCAATATGACTTATCAGCTTATCAAAAGGTTGGCTATTGCAGAAAGCCTCTATGTTTGGGCTTCGCTTGGAGCCCATTTTCGTTTATTTGGATCTGTTGAAGGTCCTAATGTAAACATTTAATCAAACTTAGTTGAAAACACCATTATCCTATTTATTAATTGATAAGATATCAATAATAAAAGGAAGAGTTCGGCAGTCTTGCATATGGATTTCCTGACTAGTTTGGATGGCTGTTTGATTTGCTTTTATTCCCCAACAACTAATATCTCAAATAAACATCAAATTTTAATTTCTTCCAACTCCATAACTCTATACCTCCACACATAAATCTCAAACATAGGAAAACAAATAATTCATGATCATGCGTAGTTGCTTTAAGCGCGCTTATTAAATAAATCGTCGCATTATGGGTACAATTCTTGTGACATAGTTGTGACACGTAATTCCAAACTCAAGCACATCTTCGCGTGACTTGATCCAATAACTTCAAATAAAATAATAATAAACAAGGTATAAATCACAACTATGTTTCATGTGGCGCGGTTTTTAATGTGTACAAAACAACAAGTGTACGACATCGTAACTTGTCTTAAAAATAATTCAATAAATACTTAAAAATAGTTTTAAAATATGCAAATAAAAGCGGTAAAAGGTAAAAACTCATATAAGTCAAAAACCTGTAATAATTAGATAATTAAGTCAAGTGTAATTGTAAAGCGACCGTGATAAAACTACAGAATCCGAAAATGCTTCACACTTTCTCCTGGGTTAACAGAATTCCTTACCCGATCTTCTATGTTTCACAGACTTAAACAGAGTCGATTTTTCTTGAATTGGTATTTTAAAAATAAACCTGTGACTTGGAACACCGTAATTAAATTATTCCAAGTGGTGAATTTTTAAATAAAAATAAAATAGTCAATTTTCAATAATGTCACTTAGAATAGAAAAACTCTTTTTCCGGAAAAGGGAGGTGTGAAAGTATACATCCCCGACCAAAACTGGAGCGGTAGTCAAAGCAAACTTGAACTTCTGAAAGCCCTCCTCAAACTAGTCAAACCATCTGAACAGAGTACCCTTCTAAGTCAACTTGGTCAATAAAGCTGCAATAGACGAGAATCCCTCGTAAAGCAACGATAATAACCAGCAAAACCCAAAAACTTCCTAATCTCAGTAGCAGTATAAGGTCTAGGCTAGCTCTAAACTCCTCAATCTTCTTCAGATCCACCTTGATCACATCACTAGACACCACGTAGCCCAAGAATGCAACTGAATCCAACTAGAACTCATACTTGGAGAGCATAACATATAACTTCTTGTCCCTTAGAATCTGAAGCACAATCCTCAAATGATGCTTGAGCTCCTCCCTACTACGGGAATATACCAAGATATCATTAATAAACACAATAACAGAAGAATCCAAATAAGGCTGGAACACACTGTTCATAAAATGCATGATGGCCGCTTAGGTATTTGTCAACCCAAATACATCACCAATAACTCATAATTCCCATAACAACTCGTGAAAGTCATCTTAGAAATTTCCAAAGCCCTGATCTTCAACTGATGATACGATGATCTCAAGTCAATCTTCAAAAACACCCTGGCACCCCTAAAACTGATCAAATAAATCATCAATGCGGGGAAATACTTGTTCTTGATAGTAACATTGTTCAATTGACTATAATCATTACACATCCTCGTGGAACCATCCTTATTCTTCACATACAACACTGGTGCACCCCACGGAGAGGCACTTGGCCTGATGAACCCCTTATCCAACAACTCGTACAATTGCTCCTTCACCTCCTTCAACTTAGCAGGAGCCATATGATTCAATGGAATAGATATAAGATAAGTGTTCGACACCAAATCAATTGATAAATCAATATCCTTATCGGATGGCATGTCCGGTAGGTTTGCATGAAGCACATCTGGAAACTCCCTCACTATTGGGACTGGATCAACAGTAGGAGTATCATCACTAATATCTCTCACGAAAGCCAGATATACTCTCAACTATCTGTTGAGCCTTCAGAAACGAAATCACTCTACTAAGAATATGACCCAAAGAACCCCTCCTTCTCAGTATGCCTGGTATTGTCAACATCACGGTCTTAGCGTGACAATCAAGAATAGCATGACACAGAGTTAAATAATCCATACCCAAGATTAGCTCAAAGTCCACCATATCCAATGACAACAGGTCCACCCTCGTCTCATAACCACATGGTAACCACACAAAATCAATAGACTCGATCCACAAGAATAGAATACCCCACCAGTATGGACATATAAACAGGAATATCAAGAGAATCACGTGGCAAATCTAGACAAGAAGCAAAATATGATGACACAAAAGAAAAAGTGAAACTAGGGTAAAATAATAGGAAAGCATCCCTGTCGGGAAATAAAATAATACCCATTGTCACATCGTTTGAAGTAATTGCCTTTGACCTGCCCTGAAATGCATAACTACGGCCCTATACTCCACCAAACGGACCTCCCCCTCTAGGACGACCTTGAATTATCACGCCCTGACCTCAGGGAGCGCGACCGGCGCATAACAGAGTTACCCCGGTCGAGCAAACCTACATAGTGCCGTCTACCCAACTCACCCACAAATAAAGAGAAGAAATCATTTCATTAATTAGTCAATAAGAAGTCATGTGAACAACACCAGTTCATTTTCATTTGTTACGTCATTAACAAGTCTTCAAAACAGTACATTGTACAATCATAGTTAAAGTAGAATAGATGATACAATTACAATATTATTAGTTTAACTTTCCCAAAAATAGATACAACCCTCACTATGTCTACGGAGCCTCTAACATGAACCAAAGAGTGCTATGACAATACCGGCAACAAGGCCCCGGCTATACCTCAAAATGCTAGGTACAAAGGATAGAAGATACAGGACCCCGAAATGAAGTGAGGTTCACCAAATCAGCTGAGGAGAATGTGTGCTACTATCACTGATCAATACCACCTGCGATGGAACCACATGCATCCATTAAAGATGCAGCGGCCCCGGCAAAAGGGACTTTAGTACATATGGAATAGTACTAGTATGTAAAACTAAACACCTTCTCAATAGAATGAGCAACATTAAACAGAGAATAAAACATGAAATCAATAAAAGACTCAAACAGTATCAAGGTGTAAAGTTAGGGGAGAGGTAAATTTCAAAAAGGTTTCGGCAAATTAAGTTGGGAGATCTTTAGCACCGATACACCACCGTGTTTTAGCAAGGAGTTCGATCTTAGCCCGGCCGTCTCACCCCGAGACGTACACTCACAAGACCACCATGTGCGCGGCATGGCGTCCGATCTCAGCCCGATCGACTAAGCCGTTTCACCACAATGTAGTGTGGATCGACACGGGGATTTACTCCTCAATCGCTCCTACATCAGCACGTGTAGTTTCGGGGTTAGGTTATTCTGACCTACCATTCCTCAGTGGCTAAACGATACTCCCAAGGCATTTATTATTAATATTACTTACCACTCAATCGTGTTCTTTTACATGTTATTCATTTTATTGGCATAATTAGCCATAACGCAATATCATTCTTGGTACGTTGGCCGTATTTCTTAATTCATGCTCACTATTTAACTTTCAATCATTATCATGGATAATCAACAACTAGGCCTTTCAAATTAATACTTTAAACACATACTTGAGCAAATTAGGGTCTTAGGCGCATATGATCTCCTATACAATTTCATGTGATCTCTTTCATTTGGACTTGACTTGAAGTCACAACATTTTAATGCATACTCATACTTCATATACTCTCCCGAAGAAAAAGCACAATATGATAAGAATATTCCATAATACATTTTGAACATATTCATATATATACATCATCCGATGCCAAACTTATTCAGGAAAGTCAATTCATAATGGATAACTCGGGACTTACAAGATCATCGTAGGAATTCAATTCTAAGAGAGGAGTTTAGCCAACATATCTTGCCTCGAGCTTTTTAATTTACTACAATGTTCCGGAGATTCTAGCCACTTCGATCTATTTAGAGATATAGCAAAATTGAATACAAATTAGGAAGAAGTTCATAGTTCTAGCTCACTTGAGCATTTTACCAAACACTAGGCGTGCGCATTAAGGTTTCAAGGTGCTCCTATGGTGGATTCTTTCACCCCACTACCCAAAGTTCACCCAAAAGAGCTCAACAATCTCCCCAGTACCCTAGATGGTACATGCATGCAAAATAAACAACTCCCACACTCAAGAATTGCTTTACTAATTACCCATTTTTAGTTAAATTCTGAAATTAAGGATTAGTGTGTAGAATCTTACCTTTTGGTTGAAGACCTTGTGAGTTACCCTAGAGAAATATTCAAGGTTTGAATAAAGATTGATGAACAAATGACTTAGAAATCCTCTTCTCACTCTAGACCAGCTTCCTCTCTCTCTAAAATGTAAGTTTGAACCTTCTAAAATGAACCTTAACATTGTTTTATAAGAATGGGGTCGGGTTTATAAAACTAGAAAAATGAAGCTCCGGAACACAATCTGCGGTCCGCAAAACAAGCGGCGAAATAGCCCTCCAAAACTAGGCAATTCTGCCCCACTCTACAGCCAGTTTGTGGTCCGCAGACCTGTTCTGCAGTCACATAATGCGCCGCAGAACCTCCCTTTAGAAAATTTTTATGTTGGTTCTTCGGTCGATGTGCGGCTCGTGAAACGGTTTTGCAATCACATAGTGACCGCACAATATCATCCAAACTTGCCCAGTTTCCTGCTTCACACTGTGGCCATTATGCAGCCTGTAGAGTGATTCTGCGGCCACATAATGGGCCGCAGAAATGTCTTTTTCTGCTAAAATTTTTCCTTTACTCCCCAGCATACTGTTCAACCCAAAAGCCTACATTCGTCAACACATAAGCCTACTTTGACACCATGAAATCCAGATTTTTAGGAAAAATTTACGGGGCCTTACATCCTCCCCCACTTAGGATTATTCGTCCTCAAATAAGGGTCAAAATTCACCGTTACGCACAATGTGACTCAGTTGCTGCACCACACACCAGCAGTTCCAATTTTTTGACTAGCTCCCTAAATTTCCAAAAATTTCGCTAGAGTCTCCCTATAATTGGGCCTATCCACCTGTCAGAAAATCCCAATACCAGTCCTAACAACATGCACAGGAACCAATGACGCAAGATAACATTAAAAAAATGCCAACCGTGGCCTCACGAGCAGTATATAACCAAAAAGGAATACCCTTAACATCAACGGTACAATGATACATAATTCACAGAAGGTAACTCTTAGCATTTTCATAGAACACAACTTTATAAATACATGGCTATTCAAAAAAATGAGGGTTCTTTTTCTTCATTTCTTCCTCAGTGTCCTAGGTGGCCTCTTCAACTTGTTGGTTCCGCCATAGTACTTTCACGGAGGCAATCTTCTTGTTCCTTAACTTTCGGACTTGCCTATCAAGGATGGCAACTGGAATTTCTTCATAAGTCAATTCTTCATTAACTTCAATGCCCTCAATCGGAACAATAAGCGGCGGATCTCTAACCACCTTCTTCAACATGGACACGTGGAACACCGGGTGGACTAAAGACATCTCTGGAGGTAGTTGTAGCCTGTAAGCCACCTGACCAATCATCTGAATGGTTCTGTACGGTCCGACATACTTCGGGCTCAATTTCCCTTTTTACCGAACAACATAATACCCTTCATAGGAGAAACCTTCAAGAATACCCAGTCATCTTCTTTGAACTCCAAATCCCTACGAAGAACATCTGAATAGGACTTCTGACGACTCTGAGTAGTTTTAACCACTCCTTAATGATCTTAACCTTTTCCAGAGCCCAATGCACGAGGTCTGGCCTTATCAACTCTGCTTCCCCAATCTCGAACCACCTAATGGGAGATCTACATCTTTTACCATATAAAGCCTCGAACGATGCCATCTGAATGCTAGCATGATAACTTTTGTTGTAGGCAAATTCTATGAGCGGTAAATGATCATCCCATCTACCTTTGAAGTCAAGAACACAAGCGCGCAACATATCCTCAAGCGTCTGAATAGTCTGCTCTCCCTGCCCGTCGGTCTGCAGGTGAAAGGCTGTACTAAGATTCACCTGGGTACCCATACCTTGCTGAAATTTCTTCCAAAAATTAGCCGTGAATTGTGCCCCTCGATCTGAGATAATAGAAACTGGAGTGCCATGCAACCTAACTATTTCTTGATGTACAATTGAGCATATTGTTCTACTGTGTCGGTAGCCTTAACAAGTAAGAAGTACGCCGATTTCGCGAGTCGATCCACAATCACCCATTGCAAGGAGTGCGAGGTAGCCCTACCAAAAAGCCCATATTGATCATCTCCCATGTCTACATCGAAATCTCTACGTTCTGTGCCAACCCATCAGGCCTTTGGTGTTCGGCCTTCACTTGTTGACAATTTGGACATCTAGCCACAAAGTCCGCTACATTCCTCTTCATATCATTCCACAAAATAGACTTCCCTGAGATCATGATACATCTTTGCAGAGCCCGAGAGCACGGAATACTTAGAAGTGTGAGCCTCGATCCTGATTCTTTCTTGGAGATCATCCACATTTGGAACACATAGTTGCCCTTGGTACCTTATGGTACCATCATCCACGCCAAGAGAAAAGGCCATGGTCTTATGTCTATGAATCCCCTCCTTCAATTGTATCAACAATGGATCGTTGAATTGTTTCTCCTTAACTTCCACCATAAGCGACGATCTTTGCACAATCACCCCTCCTTCACTAGAGTCCACAAGACGAACTCTCAAACTAGCCAACCGATGAACCTCCTTGGCCAACGGCCTTTGATATGCCTCTAAGTGAGCCAAACTACCCATAGATTTCCGACTAAGAGCATCCGCCACAACATTAGCCTTCCCCAAATGATACAAGATATCGATGTCGTAATCCTTGAGTAACTCAAGCCATCTTCTCTGCCTCAGATTCAATTCCTTCTGTTTGAAAATATATTGAAGGCTCTTATGGTCCGTGAATATATCCACATAGACCCTATACAAATAATGATGCCAAATCTTCAATGCAAATACCACTGTCGCGAGCTCTAATTCATGTGTTAGATAGTTCTTTTCATGATTCTTGAGTTGCCTAGAAGCATACGCTATCACTTGCCATGTTGCATTGATACACACCCAAGTCCGATCCTTGAAGCATCGCAATATACCACAAATCCATACGTACCCTCTGGTAAAGTCAACACCAGCGCCGGTGTTATTCTTAATTTCAACTCTTGGAAGCTCCTTTCACAAGCATCTGACCATTGGAATTTAACCGCCTTCTACGTTAATTTAATCAACGGAGAGGAAAGAGTAGAGAACCCCTCCACAAACTTCCTGTAATATCTAGCTAAGCCTAAAAAACTGCGAATCTCTGTTAGAGTAGTAGGTCTAGGCCAATTCTTCACGGCAGAAATTTTTTGGGGCTCAACCTCAATTCCTTCTCAGGAGATGACATGACGCAAGAACATGAAAGATTCAAGCCAAAATTCACATTTCAAAAACTTCGCATATAATTGGTGCTGATACAGGACCTGCAAAATTGCATTGAGATGATCGGCATGGTCCTCCCGACTCCGCAAATAAACAAGAATATCGTTGATAAACACTATCATGAACGAGTCGAGGAAAGGTTTGAAAACTCGGTTCATAAGATCCATGAAAGCTGCGAGCGCATTTGTTAGCCCAAAAGACATTACCAGAAATTCAAAGTGCCCATACCGGGTCCTGAAAGCTATTTTCGGAATATCCTGCTCCCTAATCTTCAATTGGTGATACCAGATCTTAAATCGATCTTGGATAAGTATTTAGCACACTGCAATTGATCAAACAAGTCGTCTATCCTTGGCAGCGGGTACTTATTTTTTATTGTAACCTTAGTGAACTGGTGCACCCCAAGGCGACAAACTCGACCGGATGAAACCCTTCTCTAACAAATCTTTCAATTGTTCCTTTAGCTCCTTCAGTTCTATTGGTGCCATTTTGTAGGGTGGAATAGATACAGGCTGCGTGTCTGGCATCACATCAATCCCAAAAATCAATCTCCCTGTCTTGTGGGATCCCAGGGAGCTCCTCTAGAAAGACCTCCGGAAATTCATTCACAACAGGCATAGACTCAAGTGTAGGTTCCTCAGCATCGGTGTCCATAACCCCGACCAAATGGTAGATACACCCCTTGTTAATCATCTTTGTGGCCTTAAGGTAAGAAATAAACCTACCTTTTGGCACCACATTATCCCTCTTCCATTCAATCACTGACTCGGTTGGAAATTCAAACCTAACGGTTGTGGTTTGAAAGTCAAGCTTAGCGAAACATGAGTAAAGCCAATCCATCCCTATTGTTACATCAAAATCAACCATCTCCAATTCAATGAGATCGACCATGGTGTCTCGACCACGCACCATGACAACACAATCCCTATAAACCAGTGCGGCCACAATAGACTCACCAACCAGAGTAGATACAGAGAACGGCTCATGGAATTGTTCGAGTTCTATCCCAAATTCCATAGCAACATATGGAGTGACATAGGACAAAATGGAACCGGGATCAATAAGAGCATACACATCATGAGATTGAATAGTCAATATACCTGTGACAACATCTGGAGAAGCTTCTGAACTCTGGCAACCCCTTATAGCATAGAAACGGCTAGGTCCTCCAGAACTCTGTGCGCCATCCCTAGCTTCACCATGCCCTTCGGATGCTGGGGTGCCTCGAGCTGGAGGAGGTGCTGCGAATATAGCACTTGCAGAACTGGATGGCTGTGTTGTACCCCTGCCCATGCTCTGGTGAGACGAACGGCAATCCCTATTTCCCTGGCTGGGCTTAAAACGGTTCCCTTGCTGCTAGGCCCAAATGGTGGTGCACTAACTGAAGACTGAGCAAAAGACTGGGATGGCACTGATGACCCTCCCCTGAAAATTGTCCTACCACCACCACCACGACCAGAAGTACCACTAAAGTTGCCCGCGGATCGGGCCCTGTTGTTACTCTCTCACTCCATTATATTCTTCAGTTTGCGGGTCTCTATGGTTTGAGCAAATGACACCATCTTACCATAGTTCATATCAGAGTTCAAGGCAGCTGTAGCAGCCTCATTAATAACCAAGGGGCTAAGGCCCTGCACGAACCGGCGCACTCTAGCCTTCATAGTGGGCAACATGTAGATGGCATATTTGGATAGGCGCGCGAATCTCATATGATACTCCCACACACTTATGCTCCGCTGTTTCAGGTTCTCAAACTCGGTAGCATGGGCTGCCTTAGTCTCGACAGGCAAGAAATGATCAATAAAAGCATCAGCAAACTCACTCCATCTCGCCGGAGGGCTTCCCTCCTCACGGGAGTCCTCCCACATTTCAAACCAAAAATAGGCCACCCTTTTCAGGCGGTAGGAGGCCAACTCTGCTCCCTCTGTCTCAATAGCACGCATAACTCGGAGAGTCTTGTGCGTCTCATCAACGAAGTCTTGGGGGTCCTCCTCAGGATCAATACCTGTGAACACTGGAGAGTCCAACTGGAGAAATTTGTTGACCTTGGAACTAGTGGAATTCCCTGGCTGACTAGAAGAAGTTGGTGCAACATCTGATTTTTGGGCCTGAGAAGCCACTATTTGAGCCAACATCTGTATGGCTCCCGAAGATCTCCATCAGATACACTAGGACCGAAGTTGGGGTTGGAGGTGGAACTGGAATATTAGTTTGAGGGCTCCTTGCACTCTCAGTAGGTGCAAGAACTGGTGCGGCATGACTAGGTGTAGTGGAATCAGACAGCGTAGTAGTCGGGGGAATATTCTCACCCCTCAAGTGCTCACCCGCATCATCAAGTAAAGGGTCAACTGCCACTCCTGGGGTGGCATTGGCTCCTTGGGCAGTTCTTGCTTTCTTCCTTGGTGCCATATACTGAAAATTAGAGAAATGCACGAGTTAAAGGAGGAACAATCTTACAAAGCTTTATCGCACGATCTAGATCATCAAAGAAGGGTATTATTCCTAAATGCCCAAGTAGCCTCCTAATTATAGATGTGGTCAACAACACACTGATAAAAAGGACTCTACTAGACACGGCTCCGAGACATCCTAGGACACTTTAAAACCTTAGGCTCTATTACCAAGTTTGTCATGCCCCGACCTTGGGGAGCGCGACCGGCGCTCAATAGAGTTTCCACCGTCGAGCAACCCTGCAAAGTACCGTCTACCCAACTCACCCACAAATAAAGAGAAGAATGCATTTCATTAATTAGTGAGTAAAAAATCATGTGAATAACACTAGTTCATTTTAATTAGTTACGTCATTAACAAGTCTTCAAAATAATACATTGTACAATCATAGTTAAAGTGGAACAAATGATACAATTACGACATTTTTAGTTTAACTTTCACAAAAAAAGATACAACCCACACTACGTCTATGGATCCTCTAACAGGAATAAAAGAGTTCTATGATAGTGCCAGCAACAAGGCCCCGGCTATACCTAAAAACTCTATGTACAAAGGATAGAAGATACAGGACCCCGAAACGAAGTGGGGCTCACTAAATCAGTTGAGGAGTGTGCGTGCTGCTGTCACTGATCAATACCACCTGCTATGGAACCACCTGCATCCATTAATGATGTGGTACCCCCGACAAAGGGACGTTAGTACATATGGAATCCTAGTATGTAAAACTAAACACCCTCTCAATAGAATGAGCAACAATAAACGAAGAAAAAACATGAAATCAATAAAAGATCAAACAGTATCAAGGTGTCAAGTTAGGGGAAAGGTAAATTTCAAAGACGTACACTCACAATACAACCATGTGCGCGGCATGGCGTCCGATCTCTGCACGATCGACTAAGCCGTCTCACCACAATGCTGTGTTGATCGACATCACATCACATCTTGCTAGCAATAATCTCATCCAATTTAAGGGGAAAACATCTCAACAAACCAATCTCATCCCATATAAGGGAAAAGAGTCTCATCACGTTAACACGGGGATTTACCCCTCAATCACTCTTACACCGGCACGTGTAGTTTCGGAGTTAGGTTGTTCCGACCTACCCTTCCTCGATGGCTAAAGATACTCCCAATGCATTTATTATTAATAGTAGTTACCACTCAATTCGTATTCTTTTACATGTTATTCATTTTATTGGCATCATTGGCCATAACACAATATCATTCTTGGCATGTTCGCCGTATTTCTTAATTCATGCTCGCTATTTCACTTTTAATCATTATCATGGATAATCAACATCAAGGCCTTTAAAATTAAGACTTTAAGCACATACTTGAGCAAATTAGGATCGTAGGCACATATGATCTCCTATACAATTTGATGTGATCACTTTCATTTGGACTTGACTTGAAGTCACAACATTTTAATACATACTCATACTTAAAATATTCTCCCGAAGAATAGCACAATAGTATAAGAACATTCCGGAACACATTTTGAACCTATTCATATATATATATATACACACATTATCTGAGGCCAAACTTATTCAGAAAAATCAATTCATAATGGACAACTCGGGACTTACAAGATCATCGTGGGAATTCAATTCTATGAGAGGAGTTTAGCCAACCTACCTTGCCTCGAGCTTTTTAATTTACTAAAATGTTCCAGATGTCCTAGCCACTTCGATCTGTTAGGAGATATAGCAAAATTGAACACAAATTAGGAAGAAGTTCATAGTTCCAGCTCACTTGAGCATTTTACCAAATGCTAGGCGTACGTTAAGGTTTCAAGGTCCTCCTATGGTGGATTCTTTCGCCCACTACTCAAAGTTCACCCAAAAGAGCTCAACAATTTCCCCACTACCCTAGATGGTACATGCATGTAAAATAAATAACTCTCACACCCAAGAATTGCTTTACTAATTACCCTTTTTTTAGTTAAATTCAGAAATTAAAGGTTAGAGTGTAGAATCTTACCTTTTGGTTGAAGACCTTGTGAGTTACCCTAGAGAAATCTTCAAGGTTTGAACAAAGATTGATGAACAAATAACTTAGAACTCTTCTTCTCATTCTAGACCATCTTCCTCTCTCTCTAAAATGTGAGTTTGAACCTTCTAAAATGACCCTTAACATTGTTTTATAAGAATGAGCCGGGTTTATAAAACCAAAAAATAAAGCTCTAGAACAAATTCCGAGGTCGCATATGTGATAGCATAATGCTTCTGTGGTCCGCAAAATGGGCCGTGAAATGGACCTCTGGAACTGGACAATTCTGCCCCACTTTATGGCCAGTCTGCGGTCCGCAGACCTGTTCTACGATCGCATAATGCGCCGCAGAACCTCCCTCTGAAAAATTTTCATGCTGGTTCTACGGTTGATGTGTGGCCGCAAAATAGTTTTGCAATCGCATAGTGATCGCACAATATCATCCAAACTTGTGCAGTTTCCTGCTTCATTCTGCGGCCATTATGCGGTCCACAGAGTGATTCTGCGGCCTATAAAATTTTTCTTTACTCCCCAGCGCACTTTACATTCGTCAACACATAAGCCTACTTCAGCACCACAAAACCCTGGTTTTAGGCAAACATACGGGGCCTTACATGAGTAGACCGGGCTCTAATGCTAGATGGATGTGGGGGTGGTGAAGCTGCGAGCGTTAGAAATATGGACTGGGTGGCTGGACGTGGTGTACAGCTCAGAAGCCTAGGACAATCCCTCTTTATATGACTCAAGTCACCACACTCTACCCTGGGCAGATAGAGCACGGCATGAACTATATGCTAACAGTGCATTAAAAGATGACTGGCTTGGGCGAGCACTATATAAACCATGGCTGACTAAAGAACCACGAGGAACCTAAGAGCTGACTGAACAGGCCTGAAAGAACGGCCTCTACTATGATGCCCCTGGCGTCCAAATGAGGCACTACCAAAACCACCTGAACCACGAGGCCTCTTGGCACCCTGCTCCTCTCTCTCCTGCCTGCGGATATGTTCTTAGTGCCTAAAAATATCCATAGCCTGATGAAAAGTAGTATCAGTCTTGACCTCTTTGTCCATACCATACCGGATACCAAAGTTGAGGCCCTCAATGAACCTCCTAGCCCTCTCTCTCCCTGTATCGACCAAGAATACTGCATACCGTGCCAGCTCCATGAACCTCATGTCATATTGAGTCACGATCATGCCCTCCCGACGTAAATGCTCAAACTCACTACGTAGCTCATCCCAGCGAGTATGTGGAATAAATTTCTCCAAGAAGAGATTTGAGAACTAAGACCATGTGAGTGGTGATGCACCAGCTAGTCTACTCATCTCATAAGTCTCCCACCATCTGTATGTTGGCCCTAACAACTGGAAGATAGTAAATTCAACCTCGTTCGAGTCCACCAAAGCCAAAGTGTGAAAAATCTATTGACACTGATTAAGGAAACCCTATGCGTCCTCAGTAGGCTCTCCACTAAACTAAGGAGGATGAAGTTTCTGGAATATCTCAATCCTCTTCTGCACCTCAACAATCAAGGCTAGCCTAATTTTGGGTTGAACTGCAATTAGTAGTTGCACCAGTAGAACCCACAGTGTTTGATAATCGTGGACCAACAGCTCTGGTGTATGTGTGGCAGGAGTCTGGGCTCCTTCCCCAGCCAATGAAGTAGTTGGTGCAACTAGGATCATACCTGCCTGAGTCAATCTCGCATACACGCTTAATATATAAGCCAATGTAACAACCCGACCGGTCATTGTAAGCACTTCCATTCCATTCGATTGTTCGAGGGCATGAGTAGTTTCGTATGAGTTATTATGACATTGTATTGTCGGTTTTCGTTTTTGGGTGATTCGGGATTGATTTGGAAGAATAATTATCATCTTAGAAGCTTTAAGTTGGAAGAGTTGACCAAGTTTGATTTTTGTATATTTGACCCTGGACCGGAGTTTTGATGGTTCTGTTAGGTCCGAATGGTGATTTTTGACTTGAGTGTATGCTCGAATTTGCATTTGGATGTTTATAGAAGGTTTCGGCACTAATTGGCGAAAGTTGGAAATTTGAAGGTTTGGAATGTTCATAAGTTTGACTGGGAGTTGACTTCGATATTATCGAGTTTGGATTGTTATTCTGGGAGTTGGAATAGGTTTGTTCTATCATTTGGAACTTGTGTGCACTGTTTGATTGTGTTCCGAGTCGGTATGAATCAGGCACATGGTTAGAAGTTTAGAAGTTTATGAACTTAAGAGAGTTTAACATGTGGTTTGGTCTTTGATCCTTTGATATGATATTTCCATATGTGTTTTCAGACATTGGATAGGTCCGGATAATGGTTATGGACTTGTTGGGACGATAGAACAGGGTCCCGAGAGGCTCGAGTAAGTTTTGAATAAGTTTGAGCATTTCGGCACCTTGGTGATGTTACGAAGATGTAGGAGTACGGAGGGCACTTTTTAGAGTGCTGAGGCAAAGCCTCAAGTGCGGATGCAAAACCTCAGAGTGCGAAGGCATTGGTCAAAGTGCGGACTGCACTGAGGGCCGCAATAGGAAATTTGCAAGTTTGTTGGTCCGACTTCAGGAGCTTATATCTTGCAAAATATAAGAAATTTGGAGATGATTCCAGTATGAAACTTGTAGTCCGTTGAGTCTAGTTTCCATAAAATCAAACTATTTATCATTTGGACATTTGTATAGAAAGTTATGGTCAATTTACTGAAGTCTGGTAGTGCATTTGCTACTGAAGTGCGGCCGTACAACATGGATTGCGGCCGCAGAACTTGGAAGTGTAGACCACAAAAAAAAAGTGCGGTCAGCACTGTGTGAGATCAGATTTTGTACTATATAAACGGGATTTATATACTTCTATTTTATTCTTCACCACTTTAGAGACTTGGGAGCTCGGGTTTGAAGGGTTTCAACCTAGACCTTCATCTACAAGCTTGGGGTAAGTGATTCTAACATATATCTATGAGATTTACATGAATCCATCACAAGATTTAACATCAAAACATGGGATTTAACAAGAGAAATTGAGGTTTTGTCAAAACCTTACTACAGTGAATTTCTGAGTTTTGAACATCGATTCGGAGTCGGATTTGAGCGAAATTGGTTGGACTCATAATTAAATGAGTCGTCGGATTTTGTAAGTTTTGTTGGGTTCTGAGGTGCGGGCCTGAGTTTGACTTTTTGGTTGACTTTAGGGTTTTGATTAAAGATTCAACCTTTATTAATTGCGTTTGTTTCCTTTGGCATTATTTGATGTTCTTGAGTTGCTTTTGGCTAGTCTCGAGCCGTTCGGCGGTCGGTACATGCGCGATGGAATTTCTAGAGTATGGGTTGGCTTGCTCGGTATTGGATTTGGCTTGTTCGAGCTAAATAATATACCTAATCTTGAATTTGAGGGTGTTTAACCCTGGGAACTATGTTATAAGATATGTATTAAGGTAACGCATATGCTAGGTGACGAGCGTGTGGGCGTACACCGAGAACATCAAGAATCTAGTTGACTATTAGACTATGACCGGTCTTGTTTTGTTGTTATATCTTGTTACCTCCATGTTCTCCCTACATGTTGATTATATAAGCTATGAATCATGTTAGAAATCATACTTAGACTATATGTTTATTCTATTAGGACCCATTGAGGTCATCTCTGCTCTTGAGTTATTTGCTTAAATTGCAACTACATACTCAGTCATATTCATTCATTTGCATATCATATCTCGGTCTCTGTTATCCTTTGTTGTCAGATCATCTTATCATTGTTTGGGGTGATTGGCATGAGATTTCTGAGCCTGAGAGACTGGAGAGATTGATGACTGAGTTGGGGCCTGAGAGCCATGTTGTGAGTGATATTGTAGATCGGATTGCACGCTGCAGCAGGCGATATTGGCATTATATATTTTATTATTATATGGATCGGGCTGTATATCGCAGCAAGCCTTATAGTCTTTACTATTATGGGATCGGGCGGCACGCCGCAATAGGCTAGATTGGCTTTATATTAGCGCTTGGGTAGGATTCCCCCCCCCTCCACAGTCATACATACCAGCAGTGAGCGCAGGTATTGAGTGCCTAGGATTGAGGGTGAGACAAAGAGATTGAGTATTCTGAGAGTGTAAATACATGAGTTTATCAGCATGGTTTACATTGGACATGCATACTTGGCATGTAGGCATAGAGGTGTACTTTCCTCATGCTATCTTACAATGAAACATCTTATTTGTTATTGAAAGTTTTTGGGAAAAATCACAGTTTTTCGATATACTCATATTTTGGTGATTTCGGTGAAGGATTTGGGTTTTATAGGTATACCTGAAAAGCATGCCTATTTTCTGTAACTGTGAATGAGCTGAGCATCATATCTTTGAGTTATTACTTGTACTGCTTTTATTATATTGTTACAATTTGTTCTTGGCTTCTGTTGTTGGACTCTGACCGTTGTCCAAGCTCGTCACTGCTTTCATCCTAAGGTTAGGTTGTTACATATTGAGAACATGGTGTCGGTTGTATTCATACTACAGTTCTGCACCTTGCGTGAAGATTTTGGAGCTGAAGTTGATGTGTATGGCAGGAGTTGGCATTGCAGATGTACCTGCGTTCCGATTATAGCTGCCTCTTGTTCTTGGTAGCTTTAGCTTTATAAATCTGTTTATGTATATTTGGATTAGATGATGTATTTATTTCATACCACCTTTGTAAGCTCTAAATTTTATAAGTTCATGATTTGTACTACCAATCCTTGGGAATTTTGTATAAAAGTTTAGTTATTTCATCATTATTTTCTCACTAAATCTTAGAATTTGATTATTGTAAATTGGCTTACCTAGCGGGTTGGATTAGGTGCCATAATGACTAGTTGGATTTTAGGTCGTGGCAAGTTGGTATCAGAGCTCTAGGTTCATAGGTTCTATAAGTCATGGGCAAGTGTCTAGTAGAGTCTTACGAATCGATATGATGACGTCCATACCTATATTCGAGAGGCTACAGGGCCTTTAGGATAAAGTTTCCATCTTTCTTTCCTTATCGTGCAATATCGATTTAGCTTGAAGCATACCTTTTTTAATTCCTTCCACGCACTCGTATGCTTATGTGAGTGCCCGGTATCAGCTGTGCATCGATGGCTTGTGATTCCATGGATGAGGTGCAAGATGTGTTCTCTGTGTTTTAGTGATGGGCCAGTTTAGAGGAATCGAGTCGGGCTTTGACTGCAGCTTGAGTATGGTGATTTCAGTAGTGTCAGTATGTGCGTTTGAACTTCTATGTGCGGTGTTGTCTCTATGAGTAAGATTGGTGGCTCGATGAGTGGTCGGAAGGCTATATAATGAGTAGGTTGTGACCCTGGGATGTGTTTAGATGGTTTGGATGTGAAGAGAAGAGTTTGCTTGGGATGTGAAATGACTAGGAGTGCTCGATTTCTGTGAATGTGTTATACAGTCTTGAGTTATGAGTGTTTTGGGGGATTCGTTCATGTTGTTCATTTGTGGAATGAAGCAGATTCTTATGTCTGTTTTACGAGTTTAGACTCGGGAAGATTAAGTGATTGCATGATGGTTGTAGCCATGGTAGGGCGTAGTGAAATGCCTATTTGAGGCTAAGCAGGTGAGTTATCTCTTGCGGGGTGGTCTATGGATGTGTGATCTTTATGATGTTGTGTGGACAGTATCTTTCTACCAATGGGTTATATGTGTTGCAATTTGAGTTTGGATTGTTGAGAAATTTGACCTGATTGTCACGAGGATGATTGCGAGCTTAGCAGATGATTTGAGATATTTTATGGTTGTATTGCATGAGCTTGAGAAGAATTTAGTTGGATCTCACTGCGGGATTATGGCAGCAATAGAGTATGCGTAATGTGAGTTACCGAATATTTGTTATATGGCTTTGTGCCAAGTGGGGGAGTCTACCATCGGCAATTTGATTGCATGGTTATGTGTTGTATTAGTTTCGATCAAAGGCATATTTGTGGATCGGTTATGACTTGTAGAGGTTGTGATCGAGGATGACTCGAGTAAGAAAATTTCTGGATATGGGTTATGTTACACTTTATGGTTATACGGAAATCATTGAATGATTTTAGTTGTGATTTGTAAAGGATATAGTGCGTATGGAGTAGGAATTTACCCGGTTGCGTTAAGGCAGGGTTACTTCTTTGGGTGTAGTCGTGCTAATGGGGCGTAGGTCGTTTGGCCCGTTTGGGCGGTGCAATTGAGATTTGAGCAAAGCTGATGACTCTCGAGAAGGTTCTAATGGATCCTATATGGCAGTTGAGAATTTTTTTCAGATTTGTATACAGCTAAGATTTGAGATTTGCCTTTGATGGTGTCGGTATTCTCAATATTTCTGTATCACTATGGATTCTACATTTCAGTATCAGAAAGGACCAACTTTAGATTCACAGAAGGTCTCTTCAAGGTGGGTGTCTTGGTTGTGGTACTTTTGGAGTGCTAAAGAGGGAATACAACGGCTTATGGACCTTAGGGTGGTGTGGTTTTTGTTATAGGATCTCTTGTGGTGAGCTTTGGGTAAGGATTGTGGTGTTCTGGCAAGGAGAAGTGTTAACTTGAGGGTAATTCGGAAAAGGACTGAGAAATAGGACATCTTGGTAGTAGGTTGGATTAGCACGGTAATGGATATGATCAGTTCTTTAGGTACTTATGACATGGTAAATCTCTACAGGTGTTTTGTAGCAATATTCTTGGGTTTGGTGACCTGCAGAACTTGGTTGAGTTAGAGGGATTCAACTCTAATGGCTTTGTTATGTGCAAATGGGTTTTGAAGTGTTTATGATGATCTCTGGCATAGTTTGAGATGGATATTATCTACAGGTATGAGGGGTATGTTGCGTGTTGTAATTTTCTCTTGGATGGGATCAAGTGGAAGGTTTCTGACTGAATCGGGTATGTATTTTGCTTGTGACTCAGAGTTGACAATGAGATTCTTGTGCTTTTTGCATGATGGCATTATAGATGCAGTGCGTCTGTGGGATTGAGAATTGGATATACAAGGTGGCGGTTCAGATTTGGAGGGAAGGTCATGAATTTGGATAGCATGGACGGTTTCAGATGATTAGATGGATGTTATTACTACTTGGTATTGCTAGAGAAGGGTGCACATTTCAGAAGGCGCACTGTATTTTGACTTACGGATGCTTCATAGGTATTATGATACTCGCCTGGTTGATCGACCACTAGTGTTCAGATTTTGCTTTGTGGCATGAAAGAATAATAGAAGTATTTCTCGTGGGATGATTGTGTATGAAGGAAGTGTCATTCACTTGAGTGGTCGAGTTGGGATTGGATACGGTAATTCTAGTATTCTAGGGATTTGGAGACTAGAGTTCTGATAGGCAAATTGTTCCTTGGTTGCAGACTAGGAAGGTATGATCAAAGTTATACAGCTAATAATATGTGTTATGGTTAGGTCATTGTAGACTCTTGGAGGGTTATTTATCTATTTATGGATGACCGGAATTGATTTGGGGGCGTATTGGTAGGCCTAATGACGACGCGTAATCTATACCAGGTCGGATTTGTTGACTCAGAACTGTTATTGTTAAGGGGTGTGTCATTCAGTTGGAGTTGAGCTTGTTTGTGTTCTGACATGTTATATGTGTTACTGTTTTATGCTACAATGGGTTGTGATATGTTGGTTACTTGCACACATGGTCCATTCTGTTTGGGTCTTATGGCGAAATTTGAGTGTGACGGTTCTTGGGGTGTTGAATAATTGATTACGCCTTGTTATGGTCTTTCCAGGTTGTGGTATATTGTGTTATTCTTTTCCACACGGTTAGGGTCATGCACTTCGTGTGCTAGTTGTCGAATTGCATGTGGTTGTTGATCTTGAGCATTGTGGCGTGAGTAATTTCATATGGACCAGTATTTGGATGGGGTCATGCATTGCAGCTGGGTTATGTTGGGATATGATTCTTTGTGATAGATTTGTGTGTTTTTGTTCTACTATGTGTGATGGGTTCGTAGCATTGCGTTTGTGGTGGGCACTTGTTGAGCTTGCAGGACGATTCTCTCATTTGAGTCATTTTCCATGTTTGAGTACATTTGAATTGTCGCTTATTGGTGCACGAATTGCACGATTTTTGGCTTTAGGTTGTATTTGTGTGGCTTGTCAATAAAATTGTTGTGTTTGATGAGATGCGATCATTGGACCTAGAATGGGTACAATTGGATTTGATTACGGTATATATGAAAGAATAATTTTGGAAGTCGACTTAGAATTTGGCTTTGGTTCTTGTCATACGAGAGAGAGCTCCATGGCTTTTTGGTTTAATCAGTGGTTATGAGTTTCTGCATATTTCTCTCACCATTGGCAATGTGTACAAAGGGTTGGAATAAGGTTTTAGTTGATATAAGGTTTGTTACCGATGTCGGGCTTGTTTTTGGGAAGCTATTATGGTCAGAAGTTACTGTTGTGGGTATGCGAGTTATATGGTATATCATGTGATTACATTTGGGTAACGGTTATGACTTGATACAGCTTCTTCAGACTTATACAATGTGTAGATGCGAGATTCGGGTCTTGTGAGGAATTTCGTTCGAAATTAGGTTTCAAAGTTTATGGGCTATGGTTGATGGAAGAATCTTCGGTTGTGTTGAGTTGACGGACTTATATGGATTGGGGTTATGTGCATGGTAAGGTTACATGGTGATTGGATGAATTTGGAACGACTCTTGGCACGTTTGAGGACGATATGTCTAAGTGGGGGAGAATGTAACGGCCCGACTGGTCGTTTTGAGAATTTTCATTCAATTCGATGGTTCGAAGGCATGAGTAGCTTCGTATGAGGTATTACGACTTATGTGTATCGTCGGTTTTCGTTTTCGGGTGATTTGAGATTGATTTGGAAGAATGATTCTCATCTTAGAAGCTTTAAGTTGGAAGAGTTGACCAAGTTTGACTTTGGTGTATTTGACCCCAGACCAGAGTTTTGATGGTTCTGTTAGGTCCGAATGATGATTTTGGACTTGGGCGTATGCCCAGATTTGCATTTGGATATTTCTAGAAGGTTTCAGCACTAGTTGGCGAAAGTTGGAAGTTTGAAGGTTTGGAATGTTCATAAGTTTGACTGGGAGTTGACTTCGATGTTGTCGAGTTTGGATTGTTGTTCTGGGAGTTGGAATAGGTTCGTCATGTCATTTGGAACTTGTGTGCAATGTTTGATTATGTTCCGAGTTGGTTAGGCATGAATCGGGCACTTGGTTGGAAGTTTAGAAGTTTATGAACTTAAGAGAGTTTAACATGTGATTTAGTCTTTGATCCTTTGATATGATGTTTCCTTATGTGTTTTCAGAAGTTGGATAGGTCCAGATAATGGTTGTGGACTTGTTGGGATGATAGGTCGGGATCCCGAAAGGTTCGGGTGAGTTTTGAACAAGTTTGAGCATTTCGACACCTTGGTGATGTTCTGGAGATGTACGAGTACGGAGGGCACTTTTTAGAGTGCTGAGATCACTTTGGGAGTGCTGAGGCAAAGCTTTAAGTGCGGCCGCAAACACCAAAGTGCAGAGGCATTGGTCAAAGTGCGAACTGCACTGAGGGCCACAACAGGAAATCTGCAAGTTTGTTGGTCCGACTTCAGGAGCATATATCTATTGTGTAAGGAAATTGGAGATGATCCGAAAATGAAAGTTGTAGTCCTTTGAGTCTAGTTTCCAGAAAATTAAATTGTTCATCATTTGGACATCTGTACAGAAAGTTATGGTCAATTTATTGAAGTATGGTAGTGTGGTTGCTGCTGAAGTGCGGCCGCACAATATGGATTGCGGCCGCAGTTCAGCATTGTGGGAGATCAGATCTTGTACTATATAAACGAAATTTTTGGACTTTTATTTCATTTTTCACCACTTTAGAGACTTAGGAGCTCGGGTTTGAAGGGTTTCAACCTAGACCTTCATCTACAAGCTCGGGGTAAGTGATTTTAACATATATCTATGAGATTTACATGAATCCATCGCTAGATTTAACATCAAAACATGGGATTTAACAAGAGAAATTGGGGTTTTGTAAAAGCTTTGCTAAAATGAATTTTTGAGTTTTGAACATCGATTCGGAGTTAGATTTAAGTGATATTAGTATGGTTGGAATCGTAATTGAATGGGTTGTTGGATTTTGTAAGTTTTGTCGGGTTCCGAGGTGCGGGCCCGAGTTTGACCTTTTGGTTGATTTTGCGCTTTTTGTTAAAGATTCAACCTTTATCAATTGGGTTTGTTTCGTTTGGCATTATTTGATGTTCTTGAGTTACTTTTGGCTAGTTTCGAGCCGTTTAAAGGTCAGTACGCGCGGGATGGCATTTCTAGAGTATGGGTTGTCTTTCTCGGTATTGGATTTGGTTTGTTCGAGGTAAGTAACATATTTAAACTTGGATTTGAGGGTATTTAACCCTGGGATATGTGTTATGAGAGATGTATTAAGGTGACGCACATGCTAGGTGACGAGCGTGTGGGCGTACACCGAGAAAATCATGAATCTAGTCGACTATTAGACTACGACCGGACTTTTTATGTTGTTATATCTTGTTACCTCCATGTTCTCCCTACATGTTGATTATATGAGCTGTGAATCATGTTAGAGATCATCTTTACGCTATATGTTTATTCTATTGGGACCCACTGAGGTCATCTCTACTCTTGAGTTAATTGCTTAAATTGCAACTATATACGCAGTCATATTCATTCATTAGCATATCATATCTTAGTCTCTGCTATCCTTTGTTGTCACATCATGTTATCATTGTTCGGGCTGATTGGCATAAGATTTGTGAGCCCAAGAGACTAGAGAGATTGATGACTAAGTTGGGGCCTGAGAGTCGTGTTGTGAGTGATATTGTAGATCGGGCTGCATGCAGCAGCAAATCAGATTGTCTTTGTATAGCACTTGGGAAGGATCCGCCCTTCTAGAGTCTAACATACTAGTAATGAGTGTAGGTACCGAGTGCCGAGTGCCGAGAGATTGAGCATACCGAGTGATTGAGATTGAGAAAATGAGATTGACCACTCTGAGAGTGTAAGTACATGAGTTTATCACCGTGTTACATTATATTGGAAATGCATACTTGGCATGTAGGCATAGAGATGCATTACCTCATGCTAAACGGTATTGTAACATTTATGGATTCGCATCCACATTGACATGTAGGCATAGAGATGTACTTTACTCATGCCATCTGATAATGAAACATCTTATCTGTTGTTTAAAGTTTTTGGGAAAACTCAGAATTTTTTGATATACTCATTTTTTTGTGATATCGGTGAAAGATTTGGATTTTACTATTATACCTGAAAAACATGCCTATTTTCCATAGTGTGAACGAGCTGAGCATCATATCTTTGAGTTATTACTTGTACTGCTTTTATTATATTGTTACGAGTTGTTCTTGGCTATTAGTTTTGGACTCTAACCGTTTTCCAAGCTCGTCACTGGTTTCAACCTAAGGTTAGGTTTATTACTTATTGAGTACATGAGCTCGGTTGTACTCATACTACACTTCTGCACCTTGCATACAGATTTTAGAGCTGAAGTTGATGTGTATGGCCGGAGTTGGCATTGAGGATGTACCTGCGTTCCGGTTATAGCTGCCTCTTGCTCTTGGTAGCTTTAGATTTATAAATCTCTTTATGTATATTTCGAACAGATGATGTATTTATTTCATACCAACTTTGAAAGATCTAAATCTTATAAGCTCATGTTTGTACTATCAATCCTTGAGATTTTTGTATAAAAGTTCAGTTATTTCATCATTATTTTCTCAGTAAATCTCATTTGAATTAGATTGTCGCAAATTGGCTTACCTAGGGGGTTGGGTTAGGTGTCATCACAACTAATTGGATTTTAGGTCATGACAGCCAAAGTCTCCTGAAGCCTGGGTATCGCAATAGGCCCCCACAGGTGCCTGAATTGGTCCCACCAGCTCAACATGATCAGGAATCTGCTCCTCAATAGGAGCTACTAGTGACTCCACAGTTGCAACTCTAGCTGAGCCTCTAGCTGTGGTGCGTGCTCCATCCTTGCCTCAGCCTCGACCCCGACCACTTGCGCTCTGGCTTGAGGTACGGGTGCCTACTTCGCTGCTCCAGAAAAATGTGTCCTCGCCATTTGTGAGAGAATAGAAGAGCAAAGATTGAAAATTCGAGATAAAGAAATCCACACGATATAAAATGAAAGAAAGGGAAGTTTTCCAAACAGTCCTATAGCCTCTCGAAGATAAGTACAGACATATCTGTACTGATCCATAAGACTCTACTAGACTTGCTTGTGACTCGTGGACCTAAGCAATCTAGGGATTTGATCCCAAGATATCACAACCCAAAACCACCACCGATCATGATGGCGCCTAACTCACTTGCTAGACAAGCCAATTATAAATGATAGCGAAAGATAATAACAATTACAGAATAAATGAGTCTAAGAGCCGAATAAACAAAGACAGAAAACCAAGTCAATACAACAAATCCCTAGAAACTAGTAACATTGATTCATGAGCTCTAATATATGAATACAAGCCTGGTAATACAATATACTGTCTAAAGCAATAACAGTAATCAAAGATAGAAAGAGACGCTAGGGACGGCGATGGGGATGCAACTCTACCTTGAGTCTCAATAGCACATCGACCACTCTCAGCACACGGCTAGTTCCAATATCTTGTGCAGAGTATAGATAAGACTACAATTGACCCATATACTCAGTAAGTATCATGACTAACCTTGGTGAGGTAGTGTTAAGAGTGGCCTATGATACTCACTAATCAAACCTGCATAACTCATGAATATATGTATACACAACAACAATACCGAAGTCTAAGCACAGAGCATAGGGTAGGCCAAGGGTGAACATAAGAAGATATGCACATGCATTGTTAACAACTAAAAGTTCAGGATATAGAGATGATGTGTTGTGTTTAACAAGTCAAGATACACGGTTTGACATATAGAGAAGATATGTATTGTGATGTGATCCACAAAGTAAAGAAGCATACACAGATGCATAAAAAGGCATGTATACATTCCGCAACTAGCATATAGAGAGATATGCAAAATCCAAACACTGATCAGTCTCCATAATCTGTGTGTATGCCATCAAGAAAGAAACATGAGAGCGTGATCCTAGGGATGGATCCTTATCCACATACTTCATGGACAATCCACGTGCAATAATTGTAATAACCGCACAGACAACTTGTGTGCCATAGTCATAGCAACTACATTGACAACTCACGTGCCATAATCATAATTGCGCATGGACACGTGTCATAATCATAGCAACCGCACGGACAACTCACATGTCATAATCATAATCACCGCACGGATAAATCACATGCTGCCAGACCATATCATAGAAAACATATACAAGAATACAAGTATACAAACAATGGATATCACATCATATACTCATGGACTGAGCAAAATAGCATGCTAAAGTATATATATGTGTGCGAAGTGTACAATTATGGATTAGCTTAGGCAGGTACAGCAAACAATAACAAGCATCATGCTCGAATAGGGAATCAAGGTCTACAAATGATCTCTAACATGATTTAAGAAGTTCACATAGTCATATAAATGATCAAGACATGAATCATAGGAAGCAAATCGTCCAAACAAGGCATAATAGAAGCCTAAGGTCTAATCCGGTTGAAATCATACATATCACCCGCATATACACTTTTCACCTCGCATATACGTCACTTTTAAAATATTTTTATTAGCCAAATAAGGTCACATCCTATGGGTTATTCTCTCACAACAAGATTAGGCAAGATGCTTACCTCAAACGAGCAAAACCAATACTCCAAGAACGCCTTTCCCTTTTAGAAATCACCTTTAACCAGCTCGAATCTATCAAAGAACAACTCAATAACATCAAATAAGGATATAGGAACCAATTCTAAACAATAACGTTTCAATCTTTAATCGATTCTCAAAAAGTCAACTAAAGTCAACCCGGACTCACATGGTCAAAACACGAGTCAAGGGGTAGATCCCGACTATCCATAAACCCACAATTCCCAATATTTGTTTGTTTTTCAAATCCAAGTCCGAATTGTAGGTCAAAACCTCAACTTTAACTTTCTTAACTTGTAGGGGGAAAATCCCAAATTTTCGTCGAAATTTCATGTTTTAGGTGTTAATAATCCATGTAGATATTTTGAAATAATACAAAACAATAAGTAGAAACACATACCCCTTAGTCTTGTATGAAAGCGAATGGTCTAAAATCCCGAAATATAATACTTAAATATTCTGCCTAGGGATACCCTTCGTGAATGCGGTCCAAGCCTAGCGCTCGCAAAGCACAAATCTACTTATGCCGAAATTCCTCTTTCGTGATTGCGAAAGTACCCTCAAAATCGTGATGGCTTGTCTGCCATAGCTACGCGAATGCGGCACAACCACCCCAAACGCGATGTATTCCAGCTCAACCTCCTCCGCGAACGCGACCCTACCTGCATGAACGCGAAGGCCAAACTTCAAGATCCCAACTCATCTTCGCGAACGTGACTACCCTATTGCGGACGTGAAGAAAAACTCTAGCTCCAAATTCTCCATCGCGAATGTGAGACTCCTCTCGCGGATGCGAAGAACACCAGACACTACTATATCAGCCAACTCCAAACATGCTCCAGGTGGTCTGAAACTCACCCGAGCCACCCAAGCCCCCGTCCAATCATACTAAAAAGTCTATAAACACTTCTCGGACCTATCCAAAGCTTCCAAATGCATACGTTAACATCACATCTACGAATCAAAGATCAACTCACAAGTTGAACTTCTCTTTAGTTCGAGAATTTTCAAACTTCCAACCAAGCGTCTAATTCAAGCCTAAACAATCCGGATCACATCCAAACTTTTGCACACAAGCCCCAAATGACAAAACAAACCTATTTCAAGTTTCGAAACAACAATCAAGAGTCTGATAGCATCAAAGTCAACTCCCGATCAAACCTATGGATTCTCCAAACCATTAAATTACCAACTTTTGACAAATAGAGCCAAAATTCTCTAGGAACCTCAAAATCCAAACTCGAACATACACCTAAATTCAAACTGACCAAAAAAACCTATTGGAATCATCAAATCTCCAATCTGAGGTCGTTTACTTAAAAGTTAAACCTTGATCAACTCTTAACAACTTAAGCTTCCAAGAATTAGACTAAGTGTCTCCAATCACTCTCAAACCTTCTCGTAGCCAAACTAACCAATCCTTCAAGTCACAGAATAACTCACACAAGCATCAAATAGAAAAATGAGGCTCAAATACATAAAACTACCGGTCGGGTCGTTACATCCCAAAAAATAAAAAATTGTTGGAATAAATAGCCATTGTATCTAAAGAGGAAAGAAATTAATTGGGATCAAATATGCAAGGCTTATTTAAAAAAAATAAGGATAAATACAACTGGAACAAATAAATTATTATATTTGATTAAGTTTAATTGTTAGAAATACCCTTCTTGGAAGCTGATTTTTTTAATTTTTTTTTCTCACATGCATAAAAGAGAGTATTCACGCTTTTTGTCACATTAGCATCTATAGGCATTGAAGCTATCAAATTGTCAAGTTCAAGCCGAATAACTACGCCAACGTAAAGTTCAGGTGTGCACTGAATAAAAATCATCAAGTTTAGGGGGATCCCAATACATTCTGCCTACTTTAAATATTTTTTTTAATTGGGTGAATTTTATGAACAAAAATTTTAACACACGAAATACACCATAGTTGTATGGATTTTTACTCTAGAAACCTGATATGAATCTACTATTTTAAAAACCTATGACTGTTTGAACAAAGTCTAAGGTATATACGATTTTAAAGTGTGTGAAACTTAATATCAAAGCTAAAAAAAAAAGTGAATATTCATCTGTTTTGTATTTTTTTCTTGGGATAGTTGACCGACGACATATTTTATAACTTATTTCAATTAAAAAAAACCTCCAAATCATAATTATTGGATATGTGATCTCATAATTAGTTTTAATATATGAGACCTAAAGTTTTATTTATTATACACTGGTCACCATATAGAGATAACACTATTTTCAAAAAATTTAAAAATCCCCCAAAATTAAATACCCGCCATTCCTCACCCTCTTTTTTTCCTCTTCATGTGCCCAAATATTCTATTTTATCCCTTTGGCTCGTATTTTCTTCCATTCTTCGCATAGAGCTCAGATCTGCCTTCTCATTTTCATCCTTATTTAATCTCAAAGGCACATTTTTAGTTCATCAGTAGCCAATTCTATTTGGAAAAGAAGCTAATTTTTCAACTTGGAAGCTGATTTGGCAGTATATTGAATTGAAAAATACTTCTATAGGATATATTTTGTGCTCCACTCAGTTGATAAGTAGTTAATCTCTTCTTCCCTTCATTGTGCAGTTTGGATTCTGCAAATTTCATCCCTAAATCTGCAATTTGTTCTTTAACTCGACTATTTATTTATAATAAGTCACTATAAACTAGACCCTTCAGGACAATTGGTTTATAATTGACCCTTTGAGAACTGATTCGGAATTGAAGACTATATATTAGTATGTGATTATTATTCTGATAAATGGGTCAAAGGTCTAAATAATTGGACTTTAAATTCGGATACAAAAGTGACAGTACCTATTGGTTATGTAGCAATACTACGTAAAATGATTTGGCCGATGTTGTTATTAAATGTGGCCAACTACTATGTTTGTTGGGGTAGTTGTCCATTACTTACTTGCAGAGTTTTATGCCGACAAGGGAAAAAATACCTCCTTTATTCATAAAGAATGACGATGATTTGCGTACATATCTCGTGATATTCATGTAATGGTACGAGACCTAGCATAAAGATATTTATGACTGAAGACGTGGATGAAATAGCAGAAGAAAAGTATCAGAAAGCTTCAAATGTAGAGCAACAACAACAATAACAATAACAACAACAACAACAACAACAATGCCAATTTAAGAAGTAGATGAAGAAAAAATGGTCCATGATGGTTTAAATGAACTTAGTCATAGGTTGGATAATTTTGAAGAAAATGAAATGAACAAGAATGGTCCAGAAAATGCTAATGTGGGATCTTATCAAAGGTACTCGGAGAGAAATATTACAATGCTGAAAAAGAGAGATATCTTGAAGGAGAAACTCGAAGAAGTTGAAGAAGAGAATAATCGGTTGCAGGAGAATTTCAACCGGTTGAAACAAAGAATAACCGGTGAAAGAAACTAAAGAACAAAGGGACTAAGCAAAGGATAAGTTCATGAGATTGTTGTTTGTTTTGTTGTTGGCCTTTGTTATTTGGTATGATATAGTGATTTAGTTCAAGATGTTTCAATGTTGAAGAGCTTTTTTTTACCAAGATGCGGTATATTTAACCACTTTTTGTGTAATTAATAGTCACGACCCAAAATCCTAACCAAGGATCGTGATGGCGTCTAATACAGCTTGCTAGGCAAGCCAACACTTAGCAACAATAAGTAAAGAAAAATTAATAGTTAACAGTATTAAAATAAAGATGAAGATCTAAAACTCATAAATATATAATAAATCTACACCCCAATGTTGTCTAATCCTCTTCACAAGATTTGGTGTCACAAGTACATGAGCTACTAAGATCACTAAATACATAGTCTGCAAGAAAATACAGTATAATCTGGTACAATGAACAATAATAAAAGGATAGGAAAGGGACTCCAGGTTCTACAAATTCCATGTTGTCACGACCCAAAATCCACTATAGGTCGTGATGGCATCTAACACTGCCATCAGGCAAGCCAACAGTGATTTATCAATTTAATTACTCATTCTAGTACTTTAAAATCATAATTTTTACTAATTAAATAGCATGAAATAGAATTTACACGAACTACAATAATGAATAACACGTAGGAACTCCCAAAACTCGGTGTCACAAGTGCATGAGAATCAAGTAGGAAATACAATAAAATACAACATCTGTCTGGAATACAAATTGGACAGGAGAATATAAATAACTATGATGGAGACTCTGTAGGCTACGGATCGTAACATGCAATGCAGCTCCCATTTGAGGTCTCCCATGCGCAGATGCGCATCCGCATCTGCGGATATACTTCCTCTCATGCGCCCCCAGGCTTCCTCTCCCACACCTGCGACACCTCTCCCCATCTGTGACCTTACAGGTGCGGACAATCCTCCGCACTTGCGATTGCTGCCCAGCTTCGCCCAAACCGCACATGCGACAATTTCCTCGCTTTTGTGGTCATGCACCTGCGGTCAAACTTATGCAGGTGCGGTTGCACCTAAACTGGTGCACTTCAGCCATTTTTTAAGCTTCAACTTGATCCGTTAACCATCCGAAACCACCCTGAGGGCCCCGGGACCTCAACCAAACCTACTAACAAGTCCTAAAACACAATACGAACTTAGTCGAGCCTTCAAATCACATCAAACAACGCTAAAACCACGAATCGCACCCGAATTCAATCTTAATGAACTTTAGAACTTCAAACTTCTACATTCGATGCCGAAACCTATCAAATCAAGTCCGATTGACCTTAATTTTTGCACACAAGTCATAATTGACATTACAGACCTACTCGCACTTCCAGAATCGGAATCCGACCCCGATATCAAAAAGTTCACTCCCGGTCAAACTTCCCAAAAATCATGTGATTTCCAACTTTCGCCAATTGACACCGAAATGACCTACGGACCTCCAAATAAACATCTGGACATGCTCCTAAGACCAAAATCATCATACGAACCTGTTGGAACCTTCAAGTCCCGATTCCGAGGTTGTTTACTTAAAAGTCAAACCTTAGTCAATTCTTCCAACTTAAAGCTTCCGAAATTAGAATTTTCTTTCCAAATCAACTCCGAACTTCCCGAAATTTAATTCCGTACAAGTCGTAGCACCTGAAGTGAAGCTAGCCATGGCGTCAAACTGCCGAACACGCGCTAGAGCTCAAAATGATCGGTCGGGTCGTTACATTCTACCCCACTTAAGCATAGGTTCATCCTCGAACATGCTAAGGACTGCTCCGAAGTTGTCCAAAATCACTTTTTAACACTTCGTGCGCCTAATCGTGCCACCACAATCCAGTTGAACACATTAGCTCGAGTCAGATCAAAGATCCTCCCTTTTATTTAGCCAATAAACCCTAGGACCAAATTCCAACCTTCGAATTTCTCTACAGGTCCTGATTCTAACACACGAACATCGTATCAATCACCACACACTGTACCAAAACATGATCACGCACCTATGCTGAAACCACACCACGCACTACATAAGTCGGTTTCCCATAATAAAATCCTCCGACCACAATAGCTGTAATTTCACGAATCTGATGCCCGTAATACATCTCATGATGCATATAAATCCTGTTCCAACTCTCCGAATACTGCCACGATGAAAGAGACGTGTAGAAACTCATAACCATCCGCCGAATCAATAATTCATGGAGTATCTCCTCCTGACAAGAACCATTACCTCATTCTGAACTGAATAACGATATTTTCCCTTTAATGTACCTTATATAAATCTGATTGCACTAATTTCAGGTCCAGTAATCTCGTCTTACCCAGTACAAGCTGCTCAGGCAATAAACCACCTCAAAAACTGACTCAGATCTCATATGATGCCATCAATGTGCCGACAAGACATAGCTCGAATATGACACATAAGGACAACGAACTCTGGAAAATTACCCAACCCGCGTAACGAATAAAACAGTAGAACAGATGTTATGAACCTTCTCAGATGATGAAAAATAAAATATGCAAGAATAGATATAGGGACCCGTACTCAACATATCACTATTGCGACGTGCAACCCGGTCCCAACATGATACTATTGCAGCATGCAACCTGATCTAAATAACGCACCCGTGGAGGCGTGCCACCTGATCCACTCATAACAATAAAAAAGGACATCCCCATCAAACCATAATGCTTCTTCCTACGAAATACCGAATATCGGCCACAAGCACGCCAAGTGCAAAATTACCACTCTGGGGAGACAGATAGTGTAATACGCCAGAAAACCCAAGCACGACTAAGGTACGATAAATGACCAACATCTCTAGAGCCATCTTGCTCATATGACACAACAAGCTACACGGGACCTCAACATATGTGCGAATCATCAAGGGTCTAAATCCGGCACAACCCCTACAGTTCGCAACCAAAGGAATAGTGTGCCTTCCAGGCATAAACTCTCACATTAACGATAGTACAAAAAATCTCCATACTTGGTCTCGATCTTTAAACAATCAAGTGACTAGAACGTCACACTTATACGAATTTCCCTGTGGGGTATGCTCCCACAACCTTCTGCACCAGGTAGTAAAGTCTGCACCTCCATACCACCAATCGTACTAATTTGCAAGGAAATTCAAGAACCCGCAAAGCAGTGCACAATGCTCCTTCCAAAGAACATCATTCCTAGGCGACACTAGGATAATGCCAACTTACTCTGAACATGTAAATTCTTCCTGGCTCATCCGAGCTCATGACATTCTTGACAATACCGAACCGCAACTTTGATCCTCAACTTCTAATTCCCATGCCGCTCACTGCACCTATCGCGCCGCTACGTGAGAGTACAAGAATTCATCATAACCCCTGAATTACTAGTAGAATAAACACTTCATTGGCTGAAAACCTTTCACTCAGCTCATTTAAGAAGGACCAACGCAACACGTAACTAGATTCCCCAAATTGAAGAAAATACAAACCTCAAGTCGTGATCTAAACCGCCATGACTCTTCCAGAACCCATTTACACAACAAGACCATTCGAATCCAATACTTCCAAAATCAATCAAGTTATGGTGGCTGCCAAGCCCGCACGCATAACTACAAACCACATGTATGACTTCACACGTCGAAGGAACTGATTATTGCCACAATCATGCTTATTCAACCATTACTAACTGAGCCAACTTCTTTCAATTTACTCTGGACTTGCCTCAGAAATAATAATAGCTCCATTCAAACATATGAACCTAATCCGCACTCATATTGAGTGACCCGAATCACGAGACCACATCGTATCAATACTCATGAACCATCTCATACCCTCCTTATGTGCTCAATAGCATCTCCGACTGGTACACCCATTCTACAAGCCCTTCCGCGAATCGGAAGCTATTTCTTCCTTTCCTCCAATACTGCATCGCATACCCGATGATAACATAGAACATTCCAAGTCACGTTCGCAGTCCACTATGAAGGTTAGATCCTTAACCACATAACGCATCCGAAATCCTTAGGCGCTGCGGTTTAATTCTTGAACCCACTAGAACCGTTGTTGAGAGTCACCACTCTGACCTGATACCGAATATCACCAAATTTCAATGCTCTGCTAGCACATGAACACACTCTCAAAGAAGCAACCAACTGAATCCTTTTCCTTGTACATTACATCCATAAGAAGCATAAACTTGGAGTCTTCCCAAATCCTGCACCTCAATCGATAAGGCGAAGTATAGCACACATTCATCGAGTTCCTTGTTCGACTTACACCTGACATTTCCTTTTCCTTAGTTATAAATAATCCACCAATACACCGGTAACTGGAAACCGCACAAGCAGACACCCACGCAATCCAATCGTAGATGGTGGGCACCCTCACTTAGCTTTATGCTACCACCACATAATATAGAGCCCACAATGATTCCTCCTTCTCAATTGCCATGATCTCGCATCATTAACCCGCCAAATTTCTTGAAGTCTTTTGTTAAGATTTTCATGAACATTCTGAATCATCAGTCACAATCACATATTCGACCTCTTACCGGGTAGCAAGTAGTATTCTTCGCAGAAGCTTCATCAATATCACGTAACCGCTAACCTGCTCACAGGAGATAACCCACCTGTGGAATTCCGTACCGACATCTTCCAAAAACGCTGCACTGGGTACAACTACCACGTAATCAGTAAATTCTCCTGAGCCCATGCTCGTCCACCAGCTGTATAAGTCTGCTTCTTCCCTATTAACATCAACTGAAAGTTCAACAATACCTTCCAAACTCAAGTCATATTGCATCTAAAATGATAATCAAATCTTCACACCCCTCTTCATTTCAAGCAAACTCCCTTTTGCCATATTCAATCTTTCTTTGTACAGTAACCATTGTTCCAAATTAAATCCGTAGACCAAATCACCTTCCATCACGATTCCCAAATAGTTCTACACTTCCTCAAGGCATGTGGCTATCCTACCACAGAATCCATATGCTAATCTGCCACTCTTACTTCGGTTAAACCATCTCCTTCAAGCAACTTCTCAACCTCTGCTTTTCATACTTGACCTACTAGTACTTCAACCACCGCGAAATACTTCCCACCATGTCCTCCCTCATACTTTGTTGCCCAACAGTTGCCTCAAATAAAATCCATATCTGTAGCACCTGAACTAACGAGTTGCTACCTACTCTATACCTCCTGGAAGATCATCTTTCCTCGAGCCATCAACATTAGAATCACCAATTCGATTCGGAACCACTACACACTGCTATCTCTGACAACCGCGTCTTAGGCACTATTTCACAATACCCTGCCCTGAAGGCAAAAATCAAAGAAGACTAGAACACCGGCGTACCTTAATGCGTCCCAACAAGGGCGACAACACCGCATCACAATGAAAATTCCACCATGCTCAAGAATACCAAGTCCCGTTACTCCATCAACCAAAACCAGAACATCTATTGTTCGTTTGCCTTTCCTTTACTGGAATTAAATGTTGAACCTCTAAATCATACATTGAGAAATCCTCCTTTCGAGTTATTCACTGCCTCGACACATAACCAAGTACCTTACCAGTACACCAATATTGAGCGATAACAACGCATAGATGTCGTGGCAATCCGTGCACAGTCTCGAAACCATAGAAAATACAGATACTAAGCTGGAACAAAAGAACATCCTTCCGCAAGGCGACAATAATAGCATGCCCAAACACGCAGGGAGAAACATCCTGCACCACATCTACAGTACCACTACAACTCCTCAGTGCCCAATTGATAACAAGCACTTCACGTTGCATAAGATTGAGTAGGAAGGAAATAAAGGCACAAGCCTCAATGGAATCAAACCGCACGATGAGGAAATCAAGAAGGGAAGTGCTCCTAACAGCTTTGTAGCCTCTCGAATATAAGTACAGATGTCTCCGTACCGATCCGCAAGACTCTAATAGACTTGCTCATGACTCATGAGGCCTACGTGAACCTAACGCTCTGATACCAAGCTGTCACGACCCAAAATCCACTATAGGTCGTGATGGCGCCCAACATCACCATCAGGAAAGCCAACAGTGATTTATTAATTTAATTACTCATTCTAGTACTTTAAAATCATAATTTTTACTAATTAAATAGCATGAAATAGAATTTACATGAACTACAATAATGAACTACCCGTAGGAACACCCAAAATTCGATGTCACAAGTGCATGAACACCAACTAGGAAATATAATAAAATACAACATCTTTCAGGAATACAAATTAGACAGGAGAATATAAATAAACTCTGATGGAGACTCTGCAAACTATGGATCGTAACATGAAATGCAGCTCATGGTAAAGTCCCTGCAATAGCCGCGCCTCTACGCCCAAAAGACCACCATACATATATGTACCTGCACAAAAAGTGCGGCAAGTATATCATGATGAAAACTCCTGAAAATCGCCCAAAAATTGAGCACCAAAAATCCCAAATGAAAATGACAAAATGACCAAGTTCGATCCCTTATGTTCTACCCAATTTTCGCTTCTACGAAATAAGTTGATCGCATTTGTGGTCCCGCTTCTGCGGATTTCCTGTCGCTTCTGCGATCCAGGACTTCCAGCCCACTACCGCATATGCAGTCTCCCATGCGCAGATGCGCATCCGCATCTGCGGATATACTTCCACACCTGTGTCCTCAGGCTTCCTCTCCCATTCTCACACCTGCCACACCTCTCCGCATCTGTGACCTTGCAGGTGCGGACAATCCTCTGCACTTGCGATCGCTGCCCAGCTTCGCCCAAACCGCACCTGCGACCATTTCCTCGCTTCTATGGTCACGCACCTGGGGTCAAACTTGCGCAGGTGCAATTGCACCAGAACTGGTTCACTTCAACATTCTTTTAACTTCAACTTGATCCGTTAACCATCCGAAACCACCCTGAGGCTCCCAGGACCTCAACCAAACTTACCAACAAGTCCTAAAACACAATACAAACTTAGTCAAGCCTTCAAATCACATCAAACAATGCTAAAACCATGAATCGCGCCCCAATTCAAGTTTAATGAACTTTAGAACTTCAAACTTCTACATTCGACGCCAAAACATATCAAATCAAATCCGATTGACCTCAAATTTTACACACAAGTAATAATTGACATTACGGACCTACTCCCACTTCCAGAATCAGAATCTGACCCCAATATCAAAAAGTCCATCCTCGGTCAAACTTCTTAAAAGTCATCCAATTTTCAACTTTTGCCAATTGACGCCGAAATGATCTATGAACCTCCAAATCAACATCCGGACATGCGCTTAAGACCAAAATCGTCATACGAACCTGTTGGAACCTTCAAATCCCAATTCTGAGGTCGTTTACTCAAAATTAAAACCTTAGTCAATTCATCCAGCTTAAAGCTTCCAAAATTAGAACTTCCTTTCCAAATCAACTCCGAACTTCCTGAAATTTAATTCCGACCACGCGTACAAGTCATAACACCTGAAGTGAAGCTACCCAAGGCCTCAAACCGCCGAACGACGCTCTAGAGGTCAAAATGACCGGTCGGGTCGCTACACATTTAGTATTACCTTAAGTCTTTTGAACAGTCCGAGCTAATCACCCCTAGGAGCACCGTTGGGACCAACAACGGGATCTGTGCAAGAAGAGCAGAAGTGTAGTATAAGTACATTTGACCTTATGTACTCAGTTAGCATCGAGTCTAACCTCAACGAGATAGTAATAACCAAAAAGCAATGGAAATATAGAAAGATGAGTAAAGTCATAAAATTTAAATAAGAGAATAAATAACAAGGTCCTTATAAATAACATCACGGCAATACCTTATAACACAAACATTATAGCATAGAATAACAACCAATAATAACTAAAAGATATCATCTCCGTTGTGGCGTGCAACCTGATCCAAACACATATCATTTCAGAGTGCAACCCGATCCAAACACACACTATTGTTGCGTGCAACCCGATCCTTTAATGAGTCGACCAGGCTTTTTGTATTTGAGCCTTTTTCCCCTATTTGATTCTTTGCTTATGTGTGTTTGTGATTTTGTGACTTGTGGGGATGGTTGGTTTGACTTTGGGAGGGTTTGAGAGTGAATTGAGACACTTAGTCTCATTTTGGAAGCTTAAGTTATAAATGTTGACCAAGGTTTGCCTTTTGAGTAAACGACCTCGGATTGGTGTTTTGATGATTTCAATCGGTTTTTATGGTGATTTTAGACTTAGGTATATGCTCAGAATTGTATTTTGAGGTTCTTAGGATGTTTTGGCTCTATTTGCCTAAAGTTGGCAATTTGAAGGTTTGGATACTTTATAGGTTTGACTAAGGGTTGACTTTGATTATATCATAGTCGTTTTGGTATTCCGAAACTTGGTATAGATCCATTATTTCAATTTAAAATTGTTGAAAAGTTTGCTTGGAATCCGGATTGGTTAGGCTTGAACCAGACGCTTGGTTGCAAGTTGGAAGTTTTTGAATTTAAGAGAGTGATTTTGATTGTTGATTCTTGGTTTTGATGTTATTCATGGTAAATAGATCCCTTTGAAAAGTTTGGATTTGGTATTTGGACTTGTTGGCCTGATTGGATGGGGTCCTAGTGCTCTCGGGGTGGTTTCGGACCATTTCTCTTTGGTCTGGAACTGTTGGTTTTCTGGTGCGGGGTGCTTCTTTGCAATCATGGTGGGGGGGCTCGCGATTGTGGGGTGGGAGAGGCTGGCTTGTAGATTTTACTCTTTGCGTTCATATGAGTAGGGCCGCTTTCACGAAGGGTTGAGGTCCAGTCCTTTTCGTTCGCGGAGGCTTGCAGTCAGGCAGGTGGGCTGCCTTCGCATTCGCAGGGGAGGGACCGCGTTTGTCTAGGCTTAGCTGGGAAGGAGTCGCATTTGCAAGGTGGTCTTCACGCTCGCGAGGTGCATTGACTGGAAGGCTTTTTAGTCTTCGCGATCACGGAAGGTGTTTTGCGATCACGATTAACATCACTAGGCAGCACATTTAAATTGTGATTTCGGGACGTGTACCCGCTTTTTCGTATTTTGAGACCTAGAAGAGCAATTTCAGTACATCATCGGAGGTAATCAATTTTCACTTGGATTTGACTTTATATCTTCTTTTTCCATGGATTTCTGCACCTAAAAGCATGGATTTAAGAGGATGTATTTTGGAGATTTGAAGGTCGATTTTGGAATCTGATCACATATTTGGATTCATGGGTTATGAGTAGTTGGGATCTACCTCTTGACTCGGGTTTTGACCATGTAGACCTACATTGACTTTTAGGGATTTGATATAAGCTTTGAACTTTATTATTTGGAACTAATTCCTATGAATTTGTTTGACTTTATTGAATTGTATTTTACTAGAGTTGACTCGTTTGGAGGTGGATTTGAGAGGGAAGGCTATTTTGGAAAGTGGAAGGCTACCAAGTAAAGGTAAGTCCCTTGGATACCAATGTTAAGAGGAAAACCCCTAGGATTTGACTTGATTGTTATGCGTTTAAGGTAGTGGGGATTTGTGTATATACGAAGTGGCGAGCGTATATGCATTACAGAGTTTACATCATGATTGGGGTACAAATGAGATGTTTTATGCCTTGATTTGATTATGTGCTCGTTTTATTCATGATATGTTTGGCTTATATGACTGTGTTCGCTCTTTTATTCATGTTAGAGATCATGCATAGGTTTATGATCATTTATGAAGGCATGGGAACTTATTCTTGATATGTTGAATTGCTTGAACCATTTGTAGTCATATAGAAATTCTATGAGCATATATCCGTATAATTTTTATTAAGTCCTTGTGCATATTTTATCTGAAATTATTAAACATATACTTACATTTTGTATATTGATACTTGATTTGGACTGAGAATTTTTGGCATGAAAGATAAGGCATGCAGATGAAATACAGTTATGGCACAAGGGACATGATGATCGGATATTTGATTATGAATGAGATATTAAGCTCCTCTTTGCTCTTGGATTTGGATTCGTCCCTCCGAAGTTAGGTGATTACCAATGTTATTTTGGACCTTTAAGCATGGCCGATACATGGATTTTATATCAGGTTGAGACATGGATTTTGTATCAGTTCATGATGATACATGAATTTTGTATCGTGGTACATCGATCTTGTACCAGTTTGGGCATGCCTAGATATATTGACATATTCAGAAGTATTCATTTAGCTGCTAATTGTTGCATGATATATTTATATGCCAGTTGGGAGCCTTGGCTCCATTGTTTGAGCGTGCTATTTCTAATATTATATCTGAGCAGCATTCTGATTATCTCTTGTACTGAAAAAGCATACTTTACACTCTTCAACTGTTGATATCTTTGGTACTTGTTATTCATGAGATTTTACCGTTCTGTTCCAGCTTTGTTATTATATTTGTGTTGTAAGTATTCGGATGCATCTAGCCTCGCTACTACTTCTTCGAGATTAGACTTGATACTTATTGTGTACCAATTATGGTGTACTCATACTATGTTTCTGCACATCTTTTGTGTAGATCCTTAGGTTGGTGCTAGTGGAGCCTCCCGTTGAGCTTAGGCGGTAGCATGGAACACAGGGTGAGCTGCACTCCGTGGATTCATTTCATAGTCCCGAGTCCATGATCCTTTACAATTTTCTATTAAATGTATTTCAGACAGCTTTTTTAGGTAGACACATTTTTCTATTCCTCTAGTTGGTCGTGTACTTGTACTACCTAGTCTTGGGGGTTGTATTGTATTGGCCATGTTTAGTCTATGTTTTGATTGGATCAGATATTGTTACTTCTTTGAGACTATTTCTTTATTTAGTGATCGTATGACTCTATTAATTAAAGGAATCTGGCTATATTTTGTGAATTGTGAGTTGGCTTACTTAGCAAGTACAGCTAGGTGCCATCATGACCTTAAGGTGGGATTTTTGGTCATGACCAATGAAATCTCAATATTATCAATATTCAATAGCGTTGTGGCATGCATCCCGATCCAACATACCACTTCATATAAAATTGCCCAATAAACAAGCAAGTATGGCAAAACTCTTAACATAACATAAAAGAGAACTAAAACGCATTATTCATCAAAGAAATATGAAGTCGAACAAAGAATAATACACAATCCAATATTCAAGAACTAGCCACCCCATATATATGTCAACAAAGACCTCAACAAGTCGTAGACACAAGAACAATCTAAAAGCACACAATCCGACATAGCATAGTAGAGTAAGACAAGAAACAAGTAAAGTCAATAACGCAAGTAAAGGCATAAAACAGGTAAAGGTATGAAGAAAGTAAAGACATCTTTCTAGCAACATGTAAGGCCATGTAACAACTAAAGGCATACGATAAATAAAGGCGTGAAACAGGTACAAGCATGTGACAAATAAAGGCATGTAATAAATAAAAGCATATATATCAAGTAGAAACATGTATCAAGTAAGAACACTTAACAAGTAAAAGCATGAAATAAGTAAGGACATGGTATAACTAAAGCCATGAGATAAACTAATTTACCTCTTACTCACGATACTTACCTCTTTCCAGAAGAAAATCAACAATCCAACACAAGTTTTCCCTTAGAACAAGTCTCCAAACCACTTGAATCTAGTCGAATACTGCCCAAATAAAACCCCAAAAAAAAACTTTAAAAACTACCTTAGTATCAAAAATGTTCGATTTAACATATTTGGAAAATTCAACAAAAGGTCAATTGGGCCACTTGGTCAAAATCCGAAATCAATATCACATCCCTATTACCCAATCACCCCAAGTGCAAATGTATGATTTATTTCGAGTTCGGGCCTCAAATTGAGGTCTAAATCTCTAAAATACAAAATCCAAATCCCTACCCAAAAACTTTATTTCTACTATACGAACTATTAGATTTAAGGATGAAAATCTTTAAAAAGATATGGAAATTAATCAAAAATAATTTAAAGTTACTAACCTATAAAGTTGAGATAAAAATCTCTTCAAAAGTTGGCTCTACATGAAGTCTAGATCTCAAAAATGGAAGAAAATGAGCTAAAACATGATACCCTTACTTTTACCTACCTGCGGATGTCGCATTTGTGAACTGTTGTTTGCAAATGCGGATATCACAAATGCAGTCACGTATCTCGCAATTACAAAGTAGCATCAATGCAAATGTTGCATTTGCAACAGGCCATAGCAATTGCAAACATCGCAAATCTGATCCTCCCCCAAGCTGAGCTCTTTTGCAAATGCGAGCCAGCATTCGCAAATGCAAGCCTCGCATTTGCGGGCAATGCTTTGCAATTGCGAACCTACTTGAGCTATTCCAAAATTTTGCAAATGCGAGCCTTGCATTTGCGATTACGACGACAGCAGCACCAGCAAATCTCAAGTCTTCCAAAACAACCTGAAACTCACCCGAGCCCCTTGGGCCCCAATCTAAACATCCAAATAAGTCTAGTAACATCATACGAACTCGCTCGCAAGCTCAAAACACCAATATAACACCAAAAATCAAGAATCAAGCATCAAAACTCAAAGATTTCAAAGTTCTTAAGTTCAAATTTAACTTTTCACAATAAAAGCCGAAATGGCCTCGGGTCACCCCGGACCCCAACCAAACATGCGTACAAGTCCAAAATCATCATACAAACCAACTGGAATCGTCAAAAAACCTATCCGAGGTTGTTTACCAACAATGTTTACTCTGGCCAACTCCAACCATTTTAACGTTCAAAAATCAAATTTTCTTTGTAAAATCACATTTAAACTTTCCGGAAATCAAAATGGACCATGCACGAAATTCAATAATCAACAAATTAGTCTGTTCAAAGTCTTAAAGCAATGAAATAGTAAGCTAGAACTCAAAATGACCTATCAGGTCATTACATTTTCCACACTTAAGGAAATATTCGTCCTTTAACGGACATAGAAATGTACTTGAACTGGTAAAGAGATGCGGATATCTACTCCTCATATCGGACTTGGAATCCCACGTAGCCTCCTCTATCGGCTGACCTTTCCAAAGAACTTTCATAGAAGAAACATCCTTAGATCTCAACTTTCGAACCTGCCAATCTAGAATCAATACCAGCTATACTTCATTAGTCAAATCCTCGTCAAGCAGCACTATGCTAAAGTTCAATACATGCGACTTGTCTTCCTGATACTTCCGAAGCATAGAAACATGAAATACTGGACGTACCCCTGCTAGGCTGGGAGGCAATGCAAGCCTATAAGAAACCTCCCAAACTCCCTCTAACACCTCAAATAGGCCAATAAATCTCGGGCTCAACTTGCCCTTTTTCCCAAATCTCATCACGGCCTTCATAGGTGAAACTTTCAAATGTACTTTCTCTCCCTCCATATAAGAAACATCAGGGATCTTCTTGTTTGTGTAACTCTTCTGCCTATTCTACATTGTCCGAAGGCAATTCTGAATCAACTTCACCTTATCCAATTCATCAAGAACCAAGTTCGTACCCCACATCGTAGCTTCACCAGACTCAAACCAACCCATAAGAGCACGCACCGCCTACCATATAAAGTCTCACATGGGCCCATCTGAATACTGGAATGGTCTGTGTTGTTGTAGGAAAACTCTGCCAAAGGTAGAAACTGGTCCTACTGGCCTCCAAAATCAATAACACATGCCCTCAACATACTTTAAGGATCTAGATTGTCTGCTCGGACTGGATATCCCTCTAGGATGAAATGCAGTGCTGAGCTCCACATGCGTGCCCAACTCACGCTGAATAGCTCTCCAAAAGTGCAAAGTGAACTGAGTGCCACGATGAGAGATAATAAAAATGGGCACACCATGCAACCGAACAATCTCTTTGATGTAGATTTGAGCCAACCTCTCTGATGTATAAGAAGTCATCACCAGAATTAAATGCGTCGATTTAGTCAATCTATCCACAATGACCCAAACAACATCAAACTTCTTCAAAGTCCATTGTAGTCTCACCGCAAAGTCCATAGTAATGCACTCTCACTTCCATTTCGATATCACCAACCTCTAAGTTAAACCACCTGGTTTACGATGTTCACACTGTGAAACATACCCAATAATGTCTTTCTTCATCTTCCGCCACCAGTAATGCTGCTTTAATTCAAGATACATCTTCGTGACACATGGATGAATAGAACATCGTGAGCCATGAGCCTCCTCAAGAATCAGCACCCTCAAACTATCAACATTCGGAACACAAATTTGACCTAGAAGCTGCATGATGCTATCATCTCGAATTACAACCTTCTTTGTTCCACTCCGCTACACTGTGTCCTTCAACAGCAACAGATAAGGATCATCAAACTGGCGATCCTTGATGCGATCCAACAATGATTACTATGCCATCACACAAGCAAGAACTTTACTAGGCTCAGAAATATCCAATCTTAGGAATCTATTAGCCAAGGCCTGAACATCCATAGCCGATGGCCTCTCCTCAGCTGGAATGAATGCTAAACTACCCATCCTCTCAGACTTTCTAATCAAGGCATCAGCTATCACATTTGCCTTGTCTAGAAAATAAAATATAGTGATATTTCCTTAAACAACTCCAACCACCTCGCTAGCTCAAATTCAAATCCTTTTGCTTGAACAAATGCTAAAGACTCTGATGATCAGTGTAGACCTCACATAGCACACCATAAAAGTAGCGCCTCCAAATCTTGTGTGTGCACAATAGCTACCAACTCCAAATAATGAAGGAGATAATTCTTCTCGTGGATCTTCAACTGATGAGATGTGTAGGCAATCACCATACAATCCTACATAAATAATGTGACAAGTCTAATACACGAAGTGTAACAATACACAGTATAAGGCATCGTTGTGCAATGCCAATTCCAAATCATGAAGGAGATAATTCTTCTCATGGGTCTTCAACTAATGAGATGCGTAGGCAATCACCATACAATCCTACATCAATACTATGACAAGTCCAATACATGAAGTATCACAATACACAGAATTAGGCATCGAACTTTTGGGCAACACCAAAACTGGAGTTGTAGCCAAAGAAATCTAGAGCTTCTGAAAGCTCTCCTCACACTCATCAAACCATCTAAAAATATCACCCTTCTAACTCAACTTGGTCTATGGGGCTGCAATAGAAAAAAATTCGTCCACAAAGCGATGATACTAACCTGCGAAACCCAAGAAACTCTGAATCTCTGTAGTTGAAATGGGTCTAGGTCAATTCTGAACCACCTCAATATTCTTAGGATCAACCTTGATACGATCACAAGGTCACAACATGACCCAATAATGCAACTGAGCCCAACCAGAACTCACACTTCGGAAATATGGCATAAAGCTTATGACCCTTCAAAGCTTGAGGAACAATCCCCAAGTGCTGCTCATGTTCCTCTCTACTACTAGAGTAAAGCATAATGTCATCAATGAATACAATCACAAATGAATCCAAATAAGTCTTGACTTGGTTCATCAAATCCGTGAAAGCCACTACAGCATTAGTCAAATCAAACGACATGACCAAGAACTCATAGATCATAACGAGTCCTAAAGCTGTTTTAGGGACATCTGAAGCCCTAATCTTCACCTGATGGTAGCCAGTTCTCAAATCAATATTGGAAAATACCTTGTCAACCCTTAAGCTAATCAAACAAATCATCAACCCTAGGCAATGGATACTTGTTCTTGATGGTAACCTTGTTCAACTGCCGATAATCAATGTACATCCTCACATAACCATCCTCCTTCTTGAAAAACAACACCATCACACCCCAAGGAGAAACATTCTGTCTAATGAAGCACTTATCAAGCAAATCCTACAACTGCTCTATCAATTCCTTCAAGTCAGCTGGAGCCATGCAATATGGTGGAATAAAAATAGACTGGGTGACTAGAACCAAATTAGTGCAAAAGTTAATGTCCTTATTGGGCAGCATGCCCGGTAAATCTATAAGAAATACCGCTGGGAACTCCCTTACTACTGATACTGAAACCATGAAATGAACCTCAACACTAGAATCTCAAATATAAGCTAAATTTCTAAACATCCCTTCTCAACCATATGTCGAGCCATCAAAATTAAACTACCCTACTTGTGAAATGGCCAAGAGTCCCTCTCTACTTTAGTCTAGGCAACCCTAGCATAGCTAAAGTCAGAGTTTTGGCGTGACAATCCAAGATAGCGTGACACGGGGACAACCAATCCATACCAAGAATAACCTTGAAATCCACCATATCGAACAACAAAAGGTCCACTATAGTATCAAAACCATTATTAGTAACAACACAAGACCGATACACCCGATATACTACTATATAATCTCTAATCGGTGTAGACATGGAAATAGGAATATCAAGAGAATCACAAGGTATAATCAGGTGCGCTGAAAAATATTAAGACACATAAGAATATGTGAACCCGGATCAAACAAAAGTGAAGCATATCTATGACAGACTGAGATAATACCTGTAATGACTGCATCAGACGACTTCACCTCAGGCTTTCCCCGGAATGCATAACAATGGGGCTGAACTCTACCATCCTGTTTTTCACCTCTAGGACGACCTCTATCTCGATGACCTCTACCTCTAGAAGGTTGGACTCTACCTCTAGTTGGTTGAGCGGGTGGTGCGGCAACCGGTGCCAGAATCACGGCACGAGTACTTGCTGTGGCATACTGCTCTACAACCTAGGAAAAAACCTCCTGATGTGATTTGCATCTCTGCACTCAAAGCAACCCTTCATTTGGTTGAGGTTAAGGTGCTACTATATGATGACTACCCCAGGCGAGAAACATAAGCACCATGGCCACCGGAAGTACCATGAGAACTTAGAGAACTGATTGCACTAGTCGAATAACATGACCTCTACCAAAAGAATCTGTGCCTCCAGCGGTTACCACTAAAACCAAAAAAATAATGAGGCCTCTTGCCAGATGTTGCCTCTCTCCCCTGGCCACGAATCTACGCAATCATCCTAGCAATCACAACCATTTGAGTAAAAGATGTCTCAGTCTCAGCCTCTCTGGCCATCTGAAGTATGCTACCATAGGTAAGACCCTCTATGAACCTCTGCACCTTCTCCCTCTCGGTAAGGATCGGGATAGCTGCATGATGAAACAAATCAATAAACCTCATCTTATGCTGAGTGACTATCATACTACCATGCTAAACACTCTCAAACTAGTTGTGTAGCTCATGCATCTCCACACTTCAATTCGTGCCTATTGTATCAAGATTCAAGGAAGAAAACTCACAAGGTCTTCAACTAACTAGGTAAGACTTCATCCCTAGCTCACATGCAAAGTTCTATAATGAGTTTAAATAGGATCGTAATATGTTAGGGGCTTATGGGTGGTGATTGGAAGGCATAAACATTAAATCTTGAAAATTGGATGGTTGTGAAGGATAGAAAATGTGGTTCTTGGATTGGGGATAAATGGTTGGGCATGCATATGCTAATGGAGGTTGTTGGTTGCCTAAGTAGGGTGGTGATGAATTGTTGGATAGGGAATTGGTTGTGGGGTGAAGAATTCTCATTGTAAGAAGTTGTAGACAAGTATGCACACTAGGTGTTTGGTGAAATTCCTATATGACCTAAAGTATGAGAATCCATCTAATAATGGGTCAATTGAACTAATTTAATGTAAATTGAAGTTGCTACAAGTAGCGGAACGTCGTAATGATCTTAAGGAAAGCTTAATTAAGGTGTGTTTGGCTAAACTCCTTTTCTAGAATTGAATTCCAGTAACTCTTCTTACATTTCAGATATGGTCTGCTCTACATCCTACTCTTTACTATGAATAGCCTCAAACAAATGATTTTTCCTAATGCTTACGTACTCAAGTCATAATCCAATTGCCATCTGATACGCTCAAATTACACCTTGATAAACAGTGTAAGCGGTCAGTGTCAAATATAATAACCCAACGAGGTTGGGATCGAATCTCACAGGGAATAGGTGTGAAACATTTACCTAATTAGTGTAGTACTCAACTACAGTCATAATTCTATCAAGTAATTATAACCGAAAGATGAGTTTAATTTAAGTTTAAATTAAGACTAATTGTAGTATTATGAATAAGAGTAATATGATTAAAGAAACCAAGGTTGTGTCCCCCTTAATGAACTATAATATTATCGATGTCAATATTATATATTTACAAAGGAAGAACCTCTCGATATGCAATTAATGCCTATTTGACTACCAAATATTTTCCAATCGTTGGGAAATATTTCCTCTTTATGATTTTTCCAAATACAAGAGAGTTGTGATTAAGAACAATCAATTAATGCTAAATTAAAACACACTTATTCGTAAGCGATTTTATTAAAAAAGGTTTAAAGCCTTGAGTCTTTGTTTCTGCCCCACTTTCCCAAGCAAAGGTAGAATTAAATGGCGTTTGTTAATGTTTGCAACCACCAACAATTTGTTTGAAGAATAAGAAGTAAATAAATATCAATCAACCATTGAAACTATATTCAATATCAAAATCCCAATAACATCATACCCATCTAGGGTTCACAACCTTAGCGTTTAGAATTAGCTACTCATGCTAAAAATTGAATGTGAAAGAATAGTAATTGTCATAAGCTTACAAAGTAGAAGGTAAGTGATCCAAAAAGCTTCCAAGAATTCAAAATAGTTTAAGCCTTGTACTTTATGCTCTCAATTATGACAAGATATTCCCCACAAAAACCTATTAAACCTATTTATAGATGCCCAAAAATCGAGGTGAAGTTCGACTGATTTGCCCCTGATGTCAATAATGCGACCGCATTTCTGTCGCATAACAGAAATTCGGTCCACAAATCTTCTACGTCCGTCGCATATTTAACCCAAGGATTTTGCCTTCATCGCATTCTGGATTCGCGGTCCGCATTGAAGAAATGCGGCCACCTTCTGCATCGCAAATCCAACAACCTGTAAACTGCATACTTGATTTGCAGTTGTGTTTGCGGTGCGCATACTAATTATGCGATCGGGAATGCGATCGCATTCTTTACCCTGACTTTCACCCAAAACTCTGCTTGCGTCTGCGATTCCCAATTGCGTGTTTGCGGTCCGCATCTTAGTTATGCGGTCGCATATGCGACCGCCATTCTTGATATGAAAATGTGCCCAGAGGTCTGTCCTGGTTTGCGATGTTATTGTGAAATATGCGGTTCGCATGTGATGTTTGCAACCGCATATTCACCTCTGCGATGCTTTTCAACGCTTTTCTTGTCTTCAGTTGGCTTTTTGAGCTCTTTTCCGGGATTTTAGGTCCTTACACTTGATGTACTGCAAATACACTAAAATTACATAAGTATCGATGGAATTTGCACGTAAAACAAGTTATAGTCTAAGCAAGTAGTATCAAAATGTGCCGAAATTCCCCGGCACATCAACACTCCCAAATTAAACTCTTGCTTGTCCTCAAGCCACTAAAACGATACTATCCTATTCTAGACTCTATTTACCAAACATGAAACAATAATGACTATGGACAATGTTTGTTGTTAGTATTTCAAGCATACTCTTTTGAATGCTTTACCCTCCCTGAATCATTAGTATATTCAAGGAAAACCAATCAGCGTGTGAACTTTGAGCCTCAACAAAGTGACTAAAGGCTACCTTCAGCTGAGTGCACTTATGCTTTACTCAAAACTCAACTTTCTATCAACCTCACAGTTCGTGTGCCCTCACTAGAAAGAAAGTCCCAAACTCACAATCTTTATCATAACAACACAAAGGGACTAAAGTGCAAATACACTCACTCTCAGAACAAAATTTCAAGTGTCACCACATACCATACCATAGGCTTGCCCTTATTTTAATTCGTCGCCTACTTCTAGAACACTCGGTTGGAGATCACATAAGGACTTTTTAAGCTTGTAATGTAGGTTTAAGGAAGGGTAGGATAAATATTTAGATATGAGTGACTACATCCTCCTTGAACACTAATTACATTTTTCTTTCTTTTTACTCTTTGCTTCTTTTCAAACCCCATAGCCTCACTGGCATTTAGTTCCCAATGTGGACCCACCTTAAATACCTCTCTAATTTCCTTTAGAGCTCCATTATTGTAAATACACATATATAACTATCTTTTGCTTTTTCTTGTCTTTTTCTTTTCTTTTTCGTTTCTCTTTTTTATTTTTTTTGGAGCTTTCATAAATTCACATTAGCACTTTGAGGTATAAGCTCTCACCCTCACTGCATAACCTTATCCATTTCCATTTTGACCCACACTCCCAACTTAGGCCTTTAGCCTCATTCTCAATGTTCAAGGAGGAACGGGTTCAAAAGAGATAATTGTTTTACGAACGGGAAAGGTTTGTAATGAGGAGGCCAAAGAAAAGGCTAAAAGGCTCAAATAGGGTACTAGTGATATTATTTATGCACAGATAGGCTAAATAGGATAAAGAGGTTTCATAAATAAAACAAAGAATACCTAAGATCCTCTCTCCAACTCAGTGTAATTATAATAAGCGTCGAAAAACCAACCGGGCAAGTTCTAGATGGCAGAAGAAAACACTAGAACTATTTATACAAAGAGCTCACACATATGGAATAAAAACTGTTTGGTTAACATAGTTTACAGCTTTAGAGTTAACATTTGGCAATTCAAGGCTTTCATCATATATAAATACATGACTCTAGGTAGACCTAGAGTTACAAAGTGAGCCTCAAGTTCACGCAGTTGATCTGTTAAAAAGTGTATAATATATACACAGATACACATGCTTGATACTAGACAATTACACCATCCCGGTCAACATGTTTCATTTTACTGTCCTGGTTCTACTATTACACCCTTGAAAAAGAACCCGACAAAGAAAAAACAAGGGGATTTTATTGGCAAAGACATACTAAAGGTGAGGGAAAAAAAACTTTACTTTCTACTAATTAACTACAACATATATACAGAAATCATGAAACACTAATACATATTATACAGTTACTAATGTCACGAAGCATACAAGAAAAAAGATCAAATATACAGATAAGGCTACCACCTCCAACCGAAATCATGCATTGTCCCCAATGCATAAGAAAAGATGTTAGAGTTCAAGGGGCTTCCTGGGGCGCATTCGCGCTTTGGGAATCAGTAGCCTGTGGACCCTTTGAAGCTGAAGGGGGGCTGTTGGACTGGACGGGAGCTGGTGTTGGGGCTGCTGAGCTGCTAGCTTCGCCCACTGGTGGCTGAGTGGCCGATGGTTCTGCCTGAGCAGCCACATCCGCTAGCGAGTGCTGTAAGGCCCGCTGAATGTTTGCGTGCTCCTCTTCCTCCACTGTTGGAGCAGCAATCTGTTTGCCCTTCTCCTGAGGGTCGTCATCCTCGTCGGACCATGAGCTATCATCCTCTATCTCTTCTCCTTCTAACTTTGATGAATGTCCCGATGTCTCCTCATCTTCAACATCAATCGGTACCGGAGGAGCTGGAGGTTGAGACACTCTGGCAGACGGAGGTGCAATGTCTGCCATCAGAGCAGTGAAGTCCAAACCCAGGTCTGGTACAGCAATGTCTGCTCCTCGGTCACCCTCTTTGGGGAGGAGAGATGCTAGGTCAAACTCCAAATTTTGTATTTTCTGGAGTTCGGTCTTCATAGATTTCACTTCCTCCCTCAGCTGAGGTAAACCCCTAACCTCACCTCTCTCGATCTGTTCAACCCTGGACTCAAGTTTGTGCAAGAGATCCCCAAACAATGTTTGTTGTTGTTGGAGAGCGATCACTAACGTTTGTATTGGAGTCAGGGCTTGTTTGATCAGGTTTGGCAGGGTTTTCAAGAGTTGGTCCACTTTGGCATTGGCATGTTGTGCAATAAGACCAAGTCTTGAAAGGGCTGGCAGTGTCGACGAAGGTTGGCCCGTGGTGGACGGGGATGCAGGCTCTGCAACAGAAGTGGAGGCCTCTGGATCTTGGGGAGATATGGGAGTCTGGGAGTCAAGGTCCTGGAGTGGGGTCTCTGTTGGGGCAGCAGCATCACTGATACGAGTGATATCTATATCCCTCGTTGACTTTCCGATTTTGTCAGCTTGTGGCAGGAAAGTCACGTGTATAGCTTGGCAAAGGGTTGTGATCAAACTCGGAAATGGAAGTGATGTGGCACGCTGCATTGCCCGGATACCAATCTCCTGGAAGATTAGATTCCCTACATCGATTTTTATACCGGCCATAATGCACGCAATGAGAAGTGCTTTCTCAATGCTTATATCCGTTTCGTTTCTGGACGGTATTAAATGGGAGGTGACGAAGCTCAGCCAAAATTTTCCCTCCCTTGTGAGGTCCTCTTTATAGATTTTCTTTCCAGGGTTTATCCACACAGGAGTCCCCTTTGCAATAATGGACATCCACCCACGTTCATTCTCTCCGTTGGAGTACTTGGCATCATACTCGGCTGTGCCTGATTTCCAATCGGGGAAGTAGATTTCATTAATTTGCTCACTGTTGCAGAACACTCTTTCCCCGAACCTGTACGATGCCAGTAAATATTCTGCTACGTTTGTGGTGCCCCATTCTTGAAGCTCCATAGGATGCATAGAACTCCCGGACCATTGACTCATTGTACTCTTTAGGATCCTTAGTGAAATATTCCCATTTTCTCGTTTTTATGTTGTCGAGAATATGGGGGTACTGTTCTTGTAGTCCATTCAAACTCAACTGTTTTTCACCCAAGATTTTTCTTTTAGTCAGCCCCTCTCTAAACAATGTCCTGGAGCCTTCGACCCCGAATCGAAGCTGAAGGTCATCTCCACGCTTCCTTCTGGCCTCAGCCACTAGATCGACTTCGGGCAAGCGGTTTCCTCATCAGACTGGGAGGTGCTTGGCAAATTTGGTTCCGTTCTTACACATTTTGGCTTTGACGTGGTAGGACCGGATGATGAACTTTTCCTTGCGAGATGCTTTTTAGGTGCCATATCTGCATGAGGGTAAAATGTAAGCGACATCGTCATCAATAGAGAAAAGAAAACAGGAAGAATCAACAAAGAGTTAAATGAATGCGGTGTGGTTTGCGGTCGCATAACCACTATGCGAACCGCAAACTGGTCGCATTCATAGGTGTGCCAAGCTAGACTTCATTCTGCGGTGGGATATGCGATCGCATAACCACTATGCGAATCGCATAACCATCGCAGAATGTTCTTGTTCACAGACATGTTAGCAGAACACAAATGCGATCGCATATCCACCGCAAAGCGATATATGCGATCGCAAACTTGACGCGGATCTTCTAGTGTTAATCCAGATGTTTTGATCGTGTTTGTTGTGCCTTTGCGGTTCGCATAGTAGTTATGCGAACCCAAAGGCACCGCATTTTTCGTCTTCTTCAGGTATCTAGAGTTTTATGGATGCGGTCAAAACGCGATCCACATTTTGATTTTGTGGACCGCAAATATCTTTGGATTCACAATTATGTTCATCCCCCCATAACTGACAACCCTAGATTCCTGTATCCATCCCCCAAAATGCTCAAACATCTACAATGGGCCACAAAACCTAACTTGCAGAGTGAAAATTAAAGATATAGCAAAGGTAGGAATTTAGTGGATCAACACACATACCTAGGAAGAAGATTTCATGAAGTATGAAAATTTTAATCAGAACTCTGTTATTGGTAAGCTTGAATCTCAGTTTTCCGCAGATAGTTTCTTTTGCTGTTCGTTTCTCTTTTCTTTTCTCTTTTTTTTATACTAAATTGAAGGATTGAAAAATGAGGAAATACGGACTCTTACCTGTTATTGTGCGGTGGATAAGTCACCGCATAACACAATATGCGATCGCATATGTGTTATGTGGTGAGTTCTGTTGCAAGGGTACAAATGGGAAGCAAATGCGATCGCATAGTTTAAATGCGATCTGCAAATTAGACTACCTCACCGCATTATTGTCATCATTTTGAGCCAAACTTTCTGTCTCTGTTTACGATGGAAATGCGGACCGCATAGTGAAAATGCGATCCGCAAACTGCATTACATCTTCACATTTTTGACAACCATTTTAGTCCAACTCTCTGGTTCAGTTGGCGACACAAATGCGGCTCACATATTGATAATGCGACCGCAGTTGTGCAGCATTTGTCACATAGTAGTTTTTCTTCAGTTCCAGGAACTCCTTCTCAGTATTGTGTCCTTTTTTCAAACTCCTGCATTCTAAAACACCCTTCAAATAGCCTAAGTAAAACTATCTATCAAAAACTTAAATAAAGTTACAACCACAAGCAAAAATAAATGTTACCACACATGGGTTGCCTCCCATGAAGCGCTTGATTTAACGTCGCGGCACGACGAAGTTGAGACGCCTCTGAATTTATTCCATGGTTGGGCATGGACCATCTTTTAGAGCCAGCTGCTCTACCAAATGCTTCTCACCATCTGCTCCCAAGTAATGCTTAATTCTTTGACCAATCACCTTGAAGGTTCGGAGCCCATCCTTCGATGCTAATTCTACAGCTCCAAAGGGAGATACATCGACGACCTTGAAAGGGCAGACCATTTCGATTTTAGCTTGCCCGGAAATAATTTTAGTCTGGAGTTGAAAAGCAATACCAAATCCCCTGCCTTGAATTCTCTTTTTAAGATTTTTTTGTCGTGGACAAACTTCATTCTTTCTTTATACACGGTTGCACTTTCATACGCGTGGAGATAGAACTCCTCCATTTCATTCAATTGTGCTAGCCTCAGAGCTCCAGCTTCTGCCCATTCCATGTTTAATCTTTTTAAGGCCCACATAGCCTTGTGCTCAAGTTCCACCGGTAGATGGCAAGCTTTTCCAAAACTAGCCGATACGGAGACGTACCAATGGGGGTTTTGTATGCTGTGCGATATGCCCATAGAGCATCATCTAGCTTCTTCGACCAGTCGATCCTGTTTGTATTCACCGTTTTTGCTAGTATGCTCTTTATTTCCCGGTTAGATACCTCCACTTGACCGCTTGACTGTGGATGATAGGGTGTGGCAACCTTATGCTTGACACCGTACTTGTCAAGGAGAACTTTAAAGGCTTTGTTGCAGAAATGCAAACCCCTATCACTGAGGATGGCTCTTGGAGTGCCAAACCGGGTGAAAATGTTCTTCTTTAGAAACGCGGTCACACTCCGAGCCTCATTGTTTGGTAAAGCAATGGCTTCTACCCATTTGGACACGTAGTCCACAGCCACTAAGATATACTTCATCCCACATGAGCTTATAAAAGGGCCCATGAAGTCAACACCCCAGACGTCGAATATTTCAATTTCCATCACAAAGTGCATCGGCATCTCATGCCTCCTAGTGATTGGGCGCTGCCTTTGGCATTGGTCAAAAGACTTGATCAACTGATTAGCATCCTGATAACAGCCAGTAGTAACCACATTCCAATCTTTGCCACCATTCTATTTCCCCCATGATGACCCCCAACCGGTGAGTCATGATAAGCTTTTAGAATTTGCAGCATTTCTTCCTCTGGAACGCATCTCCTGATGATGTTGTCCGCACAGACACGGAACAAGAAGGGTTCTTCCCAGTAATAGTTCTGGCAATCCCTCAAGAACTTCTTCTTTTGGTAAGACTCCAACCCTTTCGTAATAAGGTCACTAACTAGGTAGTTAGCGATGTCGGCATACCAAGGTGCAAAGGTATTGGATAAAGCCAGTATTTGTTCATCTGGAAATGCATCATTGATTTCCAGCTCTCCTTTTTGTCTCCCCGCTTCTTCAATTTTGGACAAGTGATCTGCCACTTGATTTTGAGTTCCTTTCTGATCCAGCACTTCAAAATCGAACTCTTGCAGCAGCAAAATCCATCGAATCAGCCGCGGCTTTGCATCTTTCTTCGCCATAAGATAGCGGAGAGCTGCATGATCAGTGTACACTATTACTTTGGAGCCCAGCAAATACGCACGGAACTTCTCGAAAGCATAAACAATGGCCAACAGTTCTTGTTCAGTTACTGTGTAGTTCATATGCGCCCCATTAAGTATTTTTCTAGCATAGTAGATTGGGTGAAGAACTTTATTGTGTCGTTGGCCCAGCATTACTCCAATAGCTACACCACTAGTGTCACACATAAGTTCAAAAGGAAGTGCCCAATCAGGTGTGACAATAATGGGTGCCGTGGTGAGCTTTTTCTTCAGTTCCTCAAAAGCTTTGAGGCATTTCTCATCGAAGACGAACTTGGCATCCTTCTCAAGGAGTTTACACATAGGATTTGCAATCTTTGAGAAATCCTTAATGAAACACCTGTAGAATCCGGCATGCCCCAAAAAACTACGAACACTTTTGACGGACGTGGGTGGAGGGAGCTTAGAGATGATTTCTATCTTAGCTTTGTCTACCTCTATGCCACGCCTGGAGATTTTATGTCCCAGAACAATACCTTCATCAGCCATGAAGTGGCATTTTTCCCAATTCAGCACAAGGTTGGTCTCTTCACATCGCTTGAGCACTTGTTTAATATTACTTAGGCAATGCTCAAAAGTCTCGCCTACTACCGAAAAATCATCCATAAAGACCTCAAGAAAGACTCTACCATATCGGAGAAGATAGATATCATGCATCTCTGGAAGGTAGCCGGAGCGTCGCATAAGCCAAATGGCATCTGACTAAAAGCAAATGTTCCATATGGGCATGTGAATGTTGTCTTCTCCTGGTCCTCCAAAGCTATGTTGATCTGATTATAACCGGAGTATCCATCAAGGAAACAATAGAAGGACTTTCCCGCTAGCCGATCAAGCATTTGATCAATAAAAGGCATAGGAAAATGGTCCTTGCATGTGGCACTATTTAGTTTCCTATAGTCCGTGCAAACCCTCCATCTGGTTACGGTTCTTGTTGGGATAAGCTCGTTCTTCTCATTTTTTATCACAGTCATGCCTCCCTTCTTCGGCGCACATTGCACCGGGCTCACCCATGAACTATCAGCAATTGGGTAAACTACCCCAGCATCCAACCATTTGATTATTTCTTTCTTTACTACTTCCTGCATTGATGGGTTCAACCGTCGTTGGTGTTCCACACTCGGTTTGGTCCCACTTTCTAATTGAATCTTATGCTCACAAATTCCAGCATGGATCCCCCGAATGTCCGCAATTGTCCAACCAATGGCTTGTCTATGCTCCTTCAAAACTTTCAGCAACTGTTCCACCTGCACATCATTCAACAAAGAAGAAACAATTACTGGTAAAGTATTATTTAAGCCAAGAAATTTATACCTCAAGTGCGGAGAAAGTGGTTTGAGCTCTAGTTGTGGTGGCTCAATAATAGACGGCTTTGCAGGAGGTGTAGCTCTATTCTCCAAATCAAGGGAAAGCTTTAGTGGAGTATATGAGTAAGAACCACGCCCTCCAATGCATTCACCGACTCCATAAAACCATCCATATCATCACCGTCGAAGTTTACCAAGATAGCTGCCAATGCTTCACCTAGGCAGTGTTCTTCCATCTTCATCTCAACAGCATCATCTGCTTCATAAACAATACCAATCACTGAAATGCTCTCGTACTCATTTGGTAGCTTCATACCCTTACTAGCTTGGAATGTAACTTCTTCATTGTTCACTCGGAATTTAATTTCATTACGTTCTAAATCCATAAGGGCTCTTCCAGTGGCTAGAAATGGTTTCCCCAAGATAATAGGGATTTCTTTGTCAACAGCACAGTCAAGAATTACGAAATCAGCTGGTATATGAAACTTCCCAACTTTCACAATCACATCATCAACAATTCCAACCGGTCTCTTGATTGAACGGTCAGCCATTTGCAACCTCATACTCGTCGGCCTTGGGATTCCTAGTCCTGCTTGTTTGTAGATGGCAAGCCTCATTAAATTGATGCTAGCCCCATTGTCACAAAGGGACTTTGCAAAATCACGCATCCCAATAGTGCAAGGAATAGTAAATGCTCCCGGGTCTTCTTTCTTCTGAATGGGGTTTGTAGCAATAATAGAGCTAACCCGGTGAGTCATATTCACCACCTCATTCTTGGTGGTTCTCTTCTTTGTGATCAAATCCTTTAAGTATTTAGCAAAGCCAGGCATTTCTTGAAAAGCCTCCAAGAATGGTATGTTCACAGATAATTGCTTGAGAATATCGTAGAACTTCTCAAACTTGCTATCATCAACTCTTCTCGCAAGTCTTTGAGGGAAAGGAGGAGGGAGTCTAGGAATCGGCGGAAGGATGTTTGATGTTTCTTCTGCCTTTTCCTTCATCGCTTCTCGGGTCTCTTCTCAAATTTGCACAACCTCCGGAGTTTTCTCTACTTCAACAACATTAGGCTCTTCAACCTCAACTCCCTTTTCAAGTTCTTCCACATCAACTGCTTGCTCATTCTTTCCTTGTAATATCTTCCCACTCCTGGTAGTGATTTCCATGATATGAGAAGTTGGGCCACTCCCACTTCCCTTTGGATTAGCAATTGTATCACTAGGGAAGTGTTCCCTTCTGCTGTGGATGTTGCTCACGAGAAAGATCTCTCATTTGCAATTCCAGTATTTGAATAGCCGCAGTATGAGAGCCAACCAACTCGGTCATGTTTCTCATAGAGTTATCTGACTTTTCTTGATTTTGTAGTATTCTCTCAAGCATGCTTTCCAATTTAGACTCACTGGATGAACCTTAATTAGAATACTGGCCCTTTGGGGGAACATAAGGATTGGAACTTCGATTTGAAAAGTTGTTGTTGTTGTTCCAGTTTCCTTGGTTAGAACCACTTTGGTCGTTTCGCCATTGGTGGTGACCTTGCACTTGCGGGTTTGGTCTCCATTGATTCTGAGAGCCTTGACCTTGGTAGTGCTGCCTTTGGTACCCTCCTTGAGAGTTATTGACATAGTTTGCCTCCTCATAATCTTCATTCGGTACCGGCTGCACATTCTCAACCACACTCACTTTTTTCTTCTGATTTTCAGTGAAAAGCTTTGTCAACACATTGACATTCGTAGCAAGTTCTGCAATTACTTGGTCTCGCTCTTGATTTTCCATGATCATGTTGCTCAAGGATGGAGAGCCAATTGTAATTCCGCCTGTGGAGTCCTCGGAATGCCAAGCTTGGTTATGCCTTGCCATTTTATCCAATATTTGAGTCACCCTAGCGAAGGATTTGTCCATAAAAGATCCAGCAGCTGCATTCTTCGCTATTGACTGGTTCATAGGATCCAAACCCATGTAAAAATTTTCCAACAAGATAGAATTCGGAAAACCATGGTTTGGGGACCTCACCAAGTATAGTTTAAAGCGATCCCACGCTTCATGTAGTTGTTCGCCTAGTAGTTGCTTGAAAAAGAAAATCTTATCCCTGAGCTCTGACTTCTTGCTTTGTGGAAACCATTTTGACAAGAAAGCTCGGACAAGTTCGGGCCATGAATGTATGGAATTTGGAGGAAGATTCTGGAGCCATTTCCTCGCATCCCCAGCTAGAGAATACTTAAAGCATCTCAACCTCAGGGCATCGTCGGAGACATTATTCTACTTGTGCATTGCACATACACCCAAGAAATTTCTGAGGTGTTGTGTTGGGTCGTCATTTGTGGAATTCCTGAAAAATCCCTCTGCTTTCAGCATCAGAATTAATCTGTGTTCCATTTTGAAGGTAGCAGCACCAATAGAAAGAGGTACAATAGCATTTGTATCCTCAATATACTCCTCAATGTCTGCAAAAGAATTTCCTTCCGCGTCTAACTCCACATCATCACCATAGTCCGACATGTTCTCCTGTCAACACTACTTAGTAATTTCATAATCGTATCCCCCGGCAACGGCGCCAAAATTTGATACGCTCAAATTACACCTTGATAAAAAGTGTAAGCGGTCGGTGTCAAATATAATAACCCAAGGAGGTTGAGGTCGAATCCCACAGGGAATAGGTGTGAAACGTTTACCTAATTAGTGTAGTACTCAACTACAGCCGTAATTCTATCAAGTAATTGTAACCGAAAGATGAGTTTAATTTAAGTTTAAATTAAGACTAATTGTAGTATTATGAATAGGAGTAATATGATTAAAGAAACCAAGGTTGTGTCCCCCTTAATGAAGTATAATGTTATCGATGTCAATATTATATATTTCCAACGGAAGAACCTCTCGATATGCAATTGATGCCTAATTGACTACCCAATATTTTTTAATAGTTGGGTAATATTTCCTCTTTATGATTTTCTCAAATACAAGAGAGTTGTGATTAAGAACAATCAATTAATGCCAAATTAAAACCCACTTATTCCTAAGCGATTTTATTAAACAAGGTTTAAAGCCTTGAGTCTTTGTTATTTACTTCTACCAAATTCTACCCCACTTTCCCAAGCAAAGGTAGAATTAAATGGCGTTTGTTAATGTTTGCAACCACCAACAATTGTTTGAAGAATAAGAAGTAAATAAATATCAATCAACCATTGAAACTATATTCAATATCAAAATCCCAATAACATCATACCCATCTAGGGTTCACAACCTTAGCGTTTAGAATTAGCTACTCATGCTAAAAAACTGAATGTGAAAGAATAGTAATTGTCATAAGCTTACAAAGTAGAAGGTAATTGATCCAAAAAGCTTCCAAGAATTCAAAATAGTTTAAGCCTTGTACTTTATGCTCTATATTCTGACAAGATAGTCCCCACAAAACCCTATTAAACCTATTTATAAAGGCCCAAAAATCGAGGCGAAGTTCGGACTGATTTGCCCCTGATGTCAATAATGCGACCGCATTTCTGTCGCATAACAGAAATGCGGTCCGCAAATCTTCTACGTCCGTCGCATATTTAACCCAAGGATTTTGCCTTCATCGCATTCTGGATTCGCGGTCCACATTGAAGAAATGCAGCCACCTTCTGCATCGCAAATCCAACAACCTGTAAACTGCATACTTGATTTGCGGTTGAGTTTGCGGTGTGCATACTAATTATGCGATCGCGAATGCGATCGCATTCTTTACCCTGACTTTCACCCAAAACTCTGCTTGTGTCTGCGATTCCCAAGTGCGTGTTTTCGGTCCGCATCTTAGTTATGCGGTCGCATATGCGACCGCATTCTTGACATGAAAATGTGCCCAGAGGTCTGTCCTGGTTTGCGATGTTATTGTGAAATATGTGGTTCGCATGTGATGTTTGCGACCGCATATTCACCTCTGCGATGCTTTTCAATGCTTTTCTTGTCTTCAGTTGGCTTTTCGAGCTCTTTTCCGTGCTTTTAGGTCCTTACACTTGATGTACTGCAAATACACTAAAATTACATAAGTATCGATGGAATTTGCACGTAAAACAAGTTAAAATCTAAGCAAGTACTATCAAAATGTGCCAAAATTCCCCGGCACATCACCATCATTATGCCTTTCATTGGAAACTATTACAAGTATGATTGAACTATCAAATGTCTATGAATTTAATTCATGTTTTAAAGGTAAATCTCTATGATCTCTTTGTAGGAATATTTCAATGTGTTTTCAGCTCTTACATACTCATGTTTTGATACTTGATGTCTTATGCTAAGCCAAGGCAAGAGAATGAAAACGAAATGTGGTCATTTGCTAAATGAGAATGATGATGTATTATATGTCCCAAGGTATAATGAAAAGAAAAAAAGTTTTCATGAAAGGCTTTATCTGAAATGTTTTCGGGAGTATTGTTATGTAACCAAGAAGGTGTAGATTGAAAATCCTATATCCAAAACTACATGTGCCGGTGTAGGAGTCGACTGAGACAAGTACCTTTCACACCATTATGAGATTATTCCCCAAATATTGGGATTATTTATTGTATTGCTAGTATAGACATTTCGATCCACATGGCATTATGGTGAGATAACTTAGCCGATCGGGCCGAGATCAAACGCCGGTCCGCGCACATGGTGGTTATATGATATTATGTCGGTGACTAATAATCTCTTAATCAAAATGTTAATAATTATTTGAAGATCGTTTATGTTTTAACTTGGCATTTTAAATACTATTGTTTTTCTTACTACTTCCATGTTTCTCTCTCCTTATGTTAACATCCCATTGAGAGTACTTAGCTTTACATACTAGTAGTATTCTATATGTACTAACGTACCTTTTGCAGGGGACGCTGCATCTTTAATGGATGCAGGTGGTACCCCATCCGGTGGCACAGACTCTTGAGAGGAGCGTGCCTTCTCTTCAGCAGATTTTGGTGAGCCTTAATCTACATCGGGCCCATATGTTGTATTGTTTCCTTGTACATTATTTTTTAGGTATAGTCGGGACCTTATCATCGGAACTTCCATACTTTTGTCATGTCTATTTAGAGGCTCCACAGACACACTGTGTCTCATGTTCAAATGGGGAAAAGCTATAAATGTTGTTTTGTTAGTCGCCTCCACTTACAACCTATGAACTTGTATTATCTTGTTATTTACCAATGAAACTCTTTAATTAATGAAAATCAGTATTATACATTCTTATATTCCCAATTGACTATCTCATGCTAATTCTTCTTAAATTACTCATGGATAAGGTAGAGAGTAGACACCATGCAGGCCTGCTTGACTAGGTATCTCGGTTGAGCGCCAGTCCCGCTCCCCGAGGTCGGGGCGTGACACGGCCCTTACCCCTAGTAGTGACTGCAATCTGAGGCTCTCGCTCCTGATCAACTGCGGACGACGTGCGTGTCCTCACCATCTGTGAGAGAATAAGAGAAGAATGATTCAAACTTATGGTAGAACAAAGTCGTACTATAGAGAAAGAAAGAGAGTGAAGTTTCCTAAAGCATTATAGCCTCTAGATGATAAGTACAGAAGTCTCTATACCGATCCTCAAGATTATACTAAGCTTGCCCACGGCTCGTGCAACCTATGCAACCTAGGGCTCTGATACCAACTTTCCATGAACCAAAATCCCAACCCATGGTGTCGTGATGGTGCCTAACACCGCTTGCTAGACAAGGCAACACATAACAATAAATACGAAGAAATGAAACTATCAATTAATAGCAAAATGATAATGTAATGTAATAGTAACTCAGAAGAATACATGATAAGTCTAAATATCAACAGTAACGTTCAACCATCCCAAGACGTGGAGTCACAAGTACATGAGCTACTAGAGTTTTCTAAATACATTATCTTGAAAGAAATACCATACTATCAAGAAAGTAAAATAGTACAATAGAAATGGAAAGATGACTCTAAGGCCTGCGAACGGTATGCAGCTCTACCTCGAGTCGTCTATCTGGTATCCACTAAGCACCTCTCGAGACTCTACTAGTACCAATCTTTGAATCTACACAGGAAGTACAAAATTATAGTATGAGTACAACCGACCTAATGTACTCCTTAAGTGTCGAGCCTAACCCCAACAAGATAGTAACGAGTCTAAGACAAGACATCTACAAATAAACCTGTGCAGTTAAATAACAAAAAATAATGAAATGAAAAATAAATTATCAAGTACGTTAAAAAGGATAACAACATGTGAGAGAGGTAATAAGTACATAAGGAAAGGGACATAAAACGGGAAAGCAAAGGAAGGTGCTACTTAGTAAACCACAACTCATGCTTCTATGACAACTCTAAACAAACCTTTCAAAGATAAATTATGAAGCGACAAAGCCAAGCCCTCAATCCAAATAGCAAAATAAAGAACAATGAAACCAACAAACAGTACAACATCACCCTTCGTGTTTTTACTCTCATCCTCACAATATAATATAACAGCTAGAACGGAAACACTCTTCGTGTATTTTCTCACTTTCTCTCAAGCACTGTAATACCCTTCGTGCAATGATATTGATATATGAATAAAGCACAAAAACATCCTTCATGCACAATCACTCTTCCTCACAAGCAAGGAAACACCCTTCGTGCATTTCACCCTTCCTTACCAAGTATCACATATAACACAGTACCAAGCGAGGCGGGAAGCATGATCATCATCAAGGATAGTATTTGAACATAAATCGCCGTATGAGAATTTGCCAACACCTTTGCACCACCAAAACAATAATTTCAATGATCTCAACGCCCAATATCTTAATAATCTCAACATAGAAAATAACAGTAATATCAAAGAGCTTCATAATCTATCTAAATCATGGCAGACATAATGCACAAAGTAAGAAGGCACCAATAAGGCTAGTTCTACCAAGCATGCTTATCTCATAGTCAAAGAATATACACTCGTCACCTTGCAAATACGCTGCCCCAGCACATAGATCACATAGCAAATAGACTCAATTACATCCTAATTTCCTCAATCAAGGTTAACCAAGATACTTACCTCTTTTCGGAACAATATCAACAATCCAACACGACTTTCTCTTTAGAACAAGCCTCCAAACCACCCAAATCTATTGAAATATTACTCAAATAAGTCAAAACAAGCTTTAAGTACTACCCTAATATCAAAAAGGTTTGATCTTTAATAATACCGGAGAAGTCAATAAAAAGTCAACCCAGGCCTACATGGTCGAAATTCAAAATTAAGACCAAATCCAGATTACCCACTTATCCCCAGTCCAAATAAGTAATTTGTTTCGAGTCCAACCTCAATTTAAGGTCTAAATCTCAATTTTACAAAATCCCTAATTTCTATCAAAACCCCAATTTCAACTCCATGAAATCTTAGATTTGATAGTGAAAATTCATGAAAAGTAATGGAAATTGAACAAAAATAAGTTAAAGTTACTAACCTATGAATTTCGGAATAATTTGCTCTCCAACTTTGCCTCTATGTGGAGTCTGGGTCTCAAAAATTGAGTAAAATGAGCTAAGCCCCAAAATTCCAACCTTTTACCCAGCTGCAGATATCACAATTGCGACCTCTTATTCACAATTGCGATGTTCACAAAAGCAAACCACTAATTGCAAATGCAGTCAATGTCTGAGCCCTTCAGATATCGCAAATGTGACTAAGCCTTCGCATTTGCGAGGAACCAAGCCCTTGCAAAAGCTAGCCAAGCTTTGCAAATGCGAAGCTATTCCATCACCCAGCAGTGTCGCAATTACACAACGCTCGCAATTGCAATGCCCCGCCATCTCACAAAAGTGACTAAAACTTTACAAATATGAAGTTGCCCAGTCCCTCCTAACATCAACACAACATCATCACGCTACAATATCCGCAGAAGAGACCTCGTGCCAACACCAAATCAATCCGCTCAACATGTCCATATGTGCCATAATCATAACAATTCAAGATACCAATTTATCATCAGAGAGACATGTGCTCACAATTCATTAATAAGGTGCACAAGGACATAATAATCATAATAATAATAATAATAATAATAATAATAAATAATAATAATAATAATAATAATAATAATAATAATAATAATAATAATAATAATAATAATAATAATAATAATAATAATAATAATAATAAA
>MCJB01017411.1:46403-83807 GCA_002018475.1 Nicotiana obtusifolia | reverse complement strand
CGCTGTCTCAAATTCAAATCCTTCTGACTAAAGATATATTGCAAACTCTTGTGAGATGTGTAGATGTCAACATTGATGCCGTATGAGTAGTGCCGCCATATCTTCAAAGCGTATATTACTGCATCCAATTCCAAATCATGGGTTGGATAATTCTTTTCATGCTTCTTCAGTTGTCTTGATGCGTAAGCAATCACCTTCCCACGTTGCATCAATACGCATCCCAAATCTACACCCGAGGCATCACAATATACCACATACCTTTCTGTTCCCTCTGGAAGAGTAAGCACTGGCGCGGAGATCAACCGATTCTTTAGCTCCTGGAAACTACGTTCACAAGCGTAAAACTTGGTAGCTTTCTGTGTTAACTTGGTCAATGGTGCCGATATAGAGGAAAACCCTTCTACAAACCTCCTGTAATATCCTGCTAGCCTTAGAAAGCTACGAACCTCTGATGGTGTTGTGGGTCTTGGCCAACTCTTTACTGCATCGATCTTTTGAGTGTCGACACTAATACCCTCGTCAGATATCACATGGCCTAGGAATGCTACTGAGTTCAATCAGAATTCACATTTGGAGAACTTTGCATATAACTCGCGATCCTAAAGGGTCTGTAATACTATCCGCAAGTGGCCCATATGTTCTGTCTCTGAACGGGAATACACTAGAATGTCATCAATGAATACAACCACGAACACATCAAGATAAGGCTTGAATATGGTATTCATAAGGTTCATAAAGGCTGCTGGGGAATTTGTTAGCCCGAACGACATTACCAAGAACTCAAAATGCCCATATCTTGTCCGGAAGGCTGTTTTTGGAGTATCATCTCCTTGACCCTCACCTGATGATAACCTGAACGTAAGTCAATCTTGGAAAAGTACTTGGCACCCTGGAGTTAGTCAAGCAGGTCGTCAATCCTTGGAAGTGGATATTTATTCTTTATAGTAACCTTATTCAACTGTAAATAATCAATACACATCCTCAACTACCCGTCTTTCTTCCGCACAAACAGGACTGTCGCACCCCAAGGTGAAGTGCTAGGCCTAATAAAGCCCTTATCCAGCAAGTCCTTTAGCTGCAACTTCAACTCTCACAATTCTGCTGGGGCCATTCTATATGGAGGGATAGAGATCGGTTGAGTATCAGGCAACACATTAGTGCAAAACTCAATCTCCCTTTCAGGAGGAAGACCTGGGAGTTCATCTGGAAATTCATTGACCACAGGGATTGACTGTAACGTAGGTGACCTCACCTTCGCATCCATAACACGAACGAGATGATAGATGTAACCCTTTGAAATCATCTTCCTTGCCTTAGGATAGGAAATAAACCTACCTTTCGGCGTAGCAATGTTCCCATTCCATTCAATGATGGGTTCACCAGGGAATTGAAATCTAACCATCTTTGTACGACAGTCAACATTTGCATGACATGAAGCCAACCAATCTATTCCTATTAACACATCGAAATCAACCATCTCTAATTCAAATAAATCTGCCGAGGTTTGACGACTACAAATCGTCACAATACAACCTCTGTATACCCTTATACCAACCACAGAATCTCCTATTGGAGTAGATAGCGCAAATGGTTTACTTATTAATTCGGGTTCGACGCCAAACTTATCAGCCACAAGGGGTGTAACATATGATAATGTTGACCCTGGATCAATAAATGCATATAAATCATAGGAAAATACAGACAGTATACCTTTAACAACATCCGGAGACGACTCGAGATCCTGCTGACCTGCTAGAGCATAAATTCGATTTTGAGTACCACTCGGACTCGGCACTACGCCTCTACCCTTACCATGTCCTGTCGACAGCTGGAAACCCCGTGCTGGAGGTCGAACTGATGAGGAAGAACTAGACGCAAGTCCAGTCGACTGGGCCATAACACCACCTCCTCTGCTAGGACAATCCTGCATCATATGGCCAGGCTGTCCGCAAGAATAACATGTATCAGAACCTCGACGGCATAGTCCAGAATGGGCCTTGCCGCACTAATCACAACGTGGTGTTAGGGGTCTCGTCTGACTAGTATCCCTGTGATTTTGCGAGCCTGATGCCCGCGAACTCTGACCTGGAACCGAATACGTAAGTCGATCATATCGAGGTCTCTGAACCTGTGGAGGGGTGCTGGGTACAGGTGGCACTGAACTCCTCGAAAACTAGGGCCTGACACTACTCCTGAAGTCACCAGAATACCCTGCAAATCTCATCCTCTTATGTTGGCTCCTATCCTGCTCCCTATCTGCCCTCTGCTGGCGCTTATGATCCTCTAATGTCTGGGCATAAGCCTGAATATGAGAAATATCCATGCCCTCTATCAAGGATGCTATCGTGCACTCATTTATCAGATGTGGTCCCAATCCGTTCACGAACAAATGAACTCTATCACTCATCTCGGCAACCATATGGGAGCATACCTTGCTAAGGAATCAAACTGCATACTGTATGCTCGCACACTCATGTTACCTTGTCTAAGGTTCGAGAATTTATCAGCTCTGGCTCGTCGTACCTCAACTGCTAAATAGTGACGAAGAAACGCCTCAAAAAATTCCTTCCACATAGGTGGGGAAGCATTCGAACCCCTGGATCTTTCCCAACTATCATAGTAGAAAACTGCTAAATCCCGTAACCGATAAGAAGCCAACTCTACTGCCTCCGTATCACTAGCATGCATAACCCGCAGTGTGCGATGAATCTTATCAACAAAAGTCTGCGGGTCCTCCTTGGGGTCTGACCCGGTAAACACTAGAGGATGTAGATTAATAAAATCACGAACTCTGGTACTAACCGGTCTATCAGCAACACCGGTATTCTGCCTCTGAGTCTGAGAACTACCAAGCTAGTCAACAACTGTACTGCAGTTCGCAAGTCCTGGTCTGTAGTACCAGATAGAGGAACTGGAGATACTGGGTGGCTCCTAATGTCCTCTGGGGAAGGTGGAGTAGATGAGGTCCGAGACGGCATCTCGCTCTGAGACTCACTTTGGCCTTCTCTAGCCTTGGGCACCTGACTGGTACCCTCCCCCGCATCTGTACCAAGCCGTCTACTAGTTGTTTGCTTCCTAGTTGAAGGCATCGCTGTTGGAAAACAAGGCGAATGTTAGGGATGAGCACTTACGACTCAACTCTACGCATGATCTAGATTTAGGAAGAAAGTAACAACCCTAAATGTCAGGCAGCCTCCTGATTATAAATGTGGCGCGCTACACACCCATAATCAGGACTCTACTAGACACGGCTCATAGACAATTCCTAGGACAGACCTGCTCTGATACCAAGTTTGTCACGACCTAAGCCGGAGGGCCGTAACGGGCACCTGGACCTACTCAACGAGTGCCGGCATACTTTTCTTCTTACTTTCCTTGTTATCTATAAGGCCGATGATGCCCGCATCAATAGCAACAATAATCATAATCAACTGAAACTTTCCGATAACGACATATTCATACATATCAGCTAAAATACCATAAAATGACATGAACATATATATATAATATACCATGGCCGACACGGCCGTCATGCAAAACTATACAACAAAAAGATACATTTGCCGACAAGGCACCTCCAACTGTACGTAAGTCAACCCATTGTCTATGAGCCTCTACAGAATAACAAGTGATGCAACCTGTGTCAGAACAGGGCTCCGACATGCCCACAATGCCTATAACAAAATGCATATCAAGACCATGACAAGTCCGAAGGATGGATCTCGCTGATATCCGCTGAATTGGGCAGCCTACTGCGGTGGGGGAGCCTCGTCTATGTGTCTATCCGGACCTGCAGCACGACATGCAGCGTCCACAGAAAAAAGGACGTCAGTACGGATAAAGTACTGAGTATGTAAGACATGAAAACATAATATAAGAACAGTAATACGCATCGGGATAGAAACATACAACCTGTACCATCTGAATGCCTCTGAGGGTGACTAACCATGTCATGCTTGACATGCATATGCATATACATATATTTATATCCTTTTTAAAATCATATATATATATATATGCCTTGGGGGCATCCGCATCATCATATACACACGCCTCTGTAGGCCTCATCTTCATCATACCCAACTGATTAGTGGTTGCACAATAGGTGCCTACCCGGCCGACTATAGCGCGGCTCGGTGGAGCAAAATAGTTGTCGACTATAGCGTGACTAGTAAAGTAAAACATATACTTATATATACATAGTTGCACAATAGGTGCCTGCCCGGCCGACTATAGCGCGGCTCAGTGGAGTAAAATAAATAGTGCATGCTGGACTCATAGGGATTGTACTTCTGGTGACGTAAGGTCGAAGAAATAATACACATCAATCCTCCCATAAGAGGGGAAGCAATATAAGCACTCCTACCTTCTAAGAGTAGAGTATCTTTGGGGGCTCGTTCATTGCATGATGTACAATCGGAGTCGTGCAAAAGAAAGAAAGGTATAGTCTCAGATACCTGGTACGCTCTGCACCAATTTCAAGCTATGCAGCTGTCATATTCCTTAGTCTACAATAAAAGAAACGATTCTATCGTTATCCTCTAAGCGTTATAGTTATTATCAACAAAAATTCTAAATTTATATGGTGTTTCTCCACACCCTTCTTCCTCCAAAACTCCACAAAAGTAGTAGTGTAACATGCAGCTCAATAACAACCAGAAACAACCACAACCCAGTCCATAACTAGTGATTAACTTGAACCCACGGCTTCCGATCACCATCCCGTGAGTTCTTACATGCATAGAATAAATTATCAAGAATTCCCAAGAGAAAGAATGCATGAAAGAGAGCAGTAAGTTACCTTGCACGTTGGAAACCTCAGTCCTCTTCCTTGGTTCCTCAATCTCTTCTAGGTCTTACTCCCAATTAGGGCTTGAAAGAGAGGGAAAATCGGTTAGGGCCTTTCCTTAGAGCTTCAATCTCTAGATTTCTTTCCCCAATTAGAACTTGAAAGAGAGGGAAATTGATTAGGGCTTGTGTGGGATTCTTTGAGAAGAGTTGCAGGGGTTGTACTTCGTTTTGGGTATTAGAAATTGTGAAATAGCTGGTCTATGCTCCTTTTAAAGGTCGGTAAATAAGTGACGCACGTGTCTGACGCCAACAGGTCTGCGGTCGCATTTACGTCGCAGAACCAACATGCGGTTCACATTCTGTACGCGAAACTCAGCCCAGAAATCTGTCTCATTCTGCGACCTAGGAGGTCTGTTTTGCGGTCCGCATTTTCAGTATGTGATCGCATACTGACCGCATTCCTGACATAGATTTTTTCCCAGAAATCTATTTCTGTTTGCGATACATAAGGTATAATATGTGGTTCGCATTTTGAAAATGCGACCGCACTTATGACTGCATTTCTAGCACTGATCTTTGTCCAGAAATCTGCCTTGGTCTGCGATTTCAGTGTTAGATATACGGCTGGCGTGTGGGTTTTGCGGTAGCATACCCAGCTTTGCGAAGCCCTTTGCTCTTTTCTTTTCTTCTTAGACTCTTTTCCGGTTCTTAGGCCCTCATGCGTAGACTATCTTACGGTGCAATCTAACGTACGAAATAACAAGTTGTAACACTAAAGCTCTCACGAGAGCATACAACTCTTTGTCATACGTAGAGTAATTCAAGGTAGCCCCTTCAACTTCTCACTAAAATAGGCAATAGGCTTCCCATCTTGCATAAGAACACCTCCAATTCCCACCCTCGAGGCATCGCACTCAATTTCAAATGCCTTACTAAAATTAGATAATTGTAATAACGGGGCAGAACTAAGCCTACGTTTCAACTCTTGGAAGGCACCCTCTTGCGGCTCCCCCCACACAGAAGGCGTGTCTTTTCTCACCAACTCCGTGAGTGGTGCTGCTATGGTGCTAAAGTCTTTAACAAAGCGCCTGTAGAAACTAGCTAGTCCATGGAAACTTCTAACATGTGAAACAGTAGTAGGAGTAGGCCAGTCTCTAATAGCTTCTACCTTAGATTCATCTACTTCAACACCATTAACTCTTACCACAAATCCAAGAAATACAACTTTCTCTACACAAAAGGCACACTTCTTGTAATTAACATATAACTTTTCGGCTCTTAATACTTCAAACACTTGCCTTAAGTGATCAACATAGTCATCTAAACTTCTACTATAAATCAGGATATCAGCAAATTAGACGACCACAAACTTATAAAGAAACAGTTGAAGCACATGATTCATTAATCGCATGAACATACTAGGTGCGTTGGAGAGACCAAAAGGCATCACCAACCATTCATATAGACCAAACTTGGTCTTGAATGCAGTTTTCCATTCATCCCCCGGTTTCATACGGATTTGGTGGAAACCGGACCTAAGATCAATCTTAGAAAACACACTAGAACCACATAACTCATCTAGCATGTCATCTAACCTAGGGATAGGATGACGATACTTTACTGTTATCTTGTTGACGGCTCGGCAATCAACACACATCCTTCAGGTTCCATCTTTCTTTGGAACAAAGATCACGGGTACGGCACACGAACTTAGACTCTCTCGAACTAGCCCCTTATTCAATAGCTCATTCACTTGTCGTTGCAACTCCTTAGTATCCTGTGGATTGCTTCGATATGCGGGTTTGTTCGGAATTTGTGACCCTGTAAAACATCACTAACAACACTAGGCAAGGGGTGAAAGCTAGTAGAAGCTTCATCATTAGATCTCAAGTAAACACCCTTATGAATTAGGAAAATTATGAGTTTAGAACTATCATTACCTCTCAAATACTCATCTGGTTGCATCATGGCACAAATATTACCTGACAGGTTTGATATACTAGCATTGGTTATGGCTTCGGATTTGGACTCCATTGGAGCCTTAGCTCTAGCCGCCTCTTTCAGTTCCCGCATGCGTTTGTAATCATCACTAACCTGTTGCGGTGTTAAGGGCTTAAGTACATAACTCTTGCCCTCCAGCTTGGCCGTATAAGTGTTGGCCTTTCCATCATGATCAATACATCTATCAAACTGCCAAGGCCTGCCCAATAGTAAATAGCACGCCTGCATAGGCACTACATCACACAAGATTTCATCTTGATAAGCTCCCACCTTGAACTTAATAAGTGCTTGCTTTACTACCTTAATTCACCACATTCACTCAACCACTGCAATCGATAAGCATGGGGATGTTTCCTCGTAGGTATACTAAGTTGAGTCACTAACGTGTGGCTCACAACATTAGTGCAACTTCCGGAATCAATTATCATCGAGCACATCTTTCCTTTCACCCTACATCTAGCATGAAAAAAGTTCTCACGCTGCACATCTCCTTCCTCCTGTACGCTCACAATGCTCAAGTTCCTACGTACCACTAAGAACATATTCACACCCTCATCTTCTAACTCTCCTTCGCTGCACTCAACCAAATCAGCTCCCTTATCTTCCTCAATCTCCTCGTCACTCTCCACCTTACAAACAGTACCATCATGTTCAGGTCTTAAGGTAGAACCATCACTAGTTCCTTCGCCGACATTCTTCCAAGTACTAGCGGTTTTTTCTAGGTTCTCCACTCGGATACTAAGTGCCCTTACTTCAGCCCATAGCTCAGCTAAAGTAATGTCGGTCACAACCTTTTCTCCTTTCGTAGCCATGTACCTGCAAAAAGAAACAAGACTAGAGAATGTGTTAAGGTTAGTCAAAAATACTATCTCTTACATTTTTGAATGACTCTAGGGTTCACTCAAATTTTTTGGGTAGGATTTCACACTTGTCTTCAAATTGGCTTCCTCTAATTGACCAAGTTCCTTAGCGACCTTTCAAATTCACAAGATCAATAGTTTTCTTCGGGGTGAGTGAAATTATGTGACTCGATAGGTGGACAGCTTTTTAAGTGAGCACAAGAAGCCAAGAATTATCTACGAAAGTGGAAATTTTGAGTTTTAGAAGGAGGTCCTACAAGCTCAAAGATTAGTAATTACTTATGTAGGAAATTACCTAAGAATTACTAATTAAAATTAGTGTAATTAAGAAAGAATTTCAAAATTGAAGAGATAAGAAAATTTTAGAAGCTTTCCCACTTTAGTTTGGAGAGACCAATCCTCTCTCCTTAGCCCTTAGGATTTTCGGCCCCCCTTCTCCTTTTCCAACACAAATTAGCCCCTCCTCTCCTTGTCCAAATAGAATTTCAACTCCTTGAAACTTCTCCCTTTTGGATTGGGAGTTGTTTCCTTCTTGGACTAGAATTAGGGTTTCCTATTCCTCCTCCTTCTCCTCCCAAATTAGGCCTCCCTTACACTTTTTAGGCCCTCTTCCACGTTTTTCAACAACACCCTTTCAAGAACAACAAATTAAAGTTCAAGAACTTCAAGAATTCAAAGTAATCTTGTTAAGAACATTTGAGGATTCAAGAACCTCTTCAAGAACAACGTAAAACTCTTCAAGAACTTCAATTTTAACTCCAAGAACTGCAAGATTTTCAAGATTCAATCGTGCACCTTCAAGATTTTCAACTAGAGTTTCAAGATTTCAATATTATCGGTTTCTAACGATCAAGAACTTCAAGAATCAGTTCAAGAACGTTTCTTTAACAATCAATCTTCAAGACTTCAATCCCTAGATGATTTAGCAACTTTTTTTTGATTTAAATAAGGTTTTTATTAATTAAAAACAAAGTACAAAAGTGGAGGGGGACATGAACCTTACCTCCCAAAAGAAAGTACATGTACTTATGGTCATCTTAAAGTGTTGACTATAAGTACCTAGGTAATAGTAAGAGGTTAGACCTATTTTAATGTGACAATTGTCCATTTTGTAATAGACAGTCGTATGTACAAATTTTCCTAGGTCAGCTATACAAAAAAGTACATATGTTCCTATTGTGACCAAATGATTGTGAGATTTGGTCTTCCCTATGTACCTCTGACAGAAATCAGTGCTATCAGAGTTTTGCAAAAAGATAGCAAACGAGCGCGAGTTATCTTCAATTTCGCTTTGTCTCCTGATGCAGGGAAAGCCAAGTTGAAGATATCCATCCATGTGTGTCTTGAGGCTGCTTGGTGGAGCTGTTGGTTGTGGTTGTTTGTGACTATTAGTGTTGGGGCTGCTACTATGATGTGTGTGTGTCCTATTGTGCTTTGGGTCATTCATGTTGGTGTTGGCTTTGGCATTGTTGCTGTTTGTGGTGCAGTTGTTGTTCCTATTGAAATTGTTGCTACCTGTATGATGGATTTGAAGTGAGGTGGCCCTCCGAATGATGCTGAATCTGTTGTTGAGTCTACTTTGATTGCTGTTGTTGGCATTCCTACTTGTAGTATCTGTTGCTGCTTGTTTCCTTGCATGATGTGGTTTATTTGCGTTGCTGCTGTCTTGATTCAAACTGTTGATGTTTCTGCTGATTAATTTGGCTAATATGCATGGGATGCTGCCTGTGATGTTGCTTCTACTACTGTGGCCATTTGAGGTGTATTTCTGCTGGACTGGAGGTTGACTGGATATGGTGCTGCTGTTTCTTCTGCTGCTTCTATTGATGTTGTTTTTGCTTCTGGTACAGGTATGGTTGGGATGCTTGTGTTTGTGAGAATTCTGAATTGTGGCATTCCAGTGAAGATTATTGTGGGTATAGGAACATGATGATTGATGCAATTGCATTAGAATGAGCACTCGAGGTGCTAATACCACACAATGCAACTGCGCCAATAATCTGGTCCTATGTGGATAGCTGCTTTTAAGAGGTCTATTGTTTTTGTGTATTTGTTGGCAGTGTTTTTGATGTTGTATGCTTGGTTGTGTTGAAGGATTGAAATGTTTCCTTTTTCCTGCTTTCATGTGATGATTTTCCCTATTGTTGTTAGTGAGGATCTTGAGGTTCTTGCTGCTGGTTGTGCTGCAACCTATTGGTATTGCTATTTTTCCTTATTTTGGCCTTGATGTTTTCTGCCTTCCTGGTTTCTGCTGGAAGTTGCACCTCTGCTGTGATTGTATCCCCTTTAGAATTTGCTGCATTTGTGGGAATATGGTCATATCCTGATCAATTCTAACATCATTGTTAGTGGCATGGCTACTGTTGCTAAAACAAGATAACTGCTTCTTGGGTTCTAATCTTTGTTTGTCACTGGTGCTGCTGCTATCAGTGGAGACACTACTATTGTCACTGGTGTTGCTGTTCTCACTTAGCTGCCCAGATAGCTATCTTTTACTGTCTATGTTTCTGCTATATCCCTGCAAAGCTAGCAGAAAAATTATAGAAACTGCTGCTGGTCCTTCTGTTGGCCTTGGTGTTTTCTGCCTTTCTAATTTCTGCTGGAAAGAACATCTCTGCTGTGTTTGTATCTTCCTTAGCCTTTGCTGCAGCTGTGAAGATTTTGTCATAGTATGATTGCTGAAACAAAATAACTGCTGCTTGAGTTCTATCCTTTGGCTTTTACTGGTGCTGCTTATCTTACTGGAGGCATTACTGTTGTCACTGGTGCTGCTAATCTCAATTAGCTGCTCAGTTTGCTATCATTTACTGTCAATGCTTCTGCAATATCCCTGCAACACTAGCCAAGAAATTATGAAAAAAGGATGAAGTTGCTGTAGTTGAATATCCTATGAGCTTGTGACGGGCTGGTTCTTGTTTGTTGCTAAGGTTATGCTCTGTGAAGGGGGAATTCCTTCTGCTATTCCTGCAATCCAGTCTCTGGTGCTGCTGGTCTCAGTTGGCCGTTCAAATTGCTGACTTTTTCTGTCAATGCTTCTGCAATAACCCTGCAAAACTAGCCAAGAAGTTATGAAAAAAGAGTGAGGTTGCTGCAATTGAGTATCTTGTGATCATGTGATGCACAGGTTGTTGTTTGATGCTGAGGTTATTCTCTGTGAAAGGAGAATTCCTTTTGTTATTCCTGCAATCCAGTCCTCCTGCAAAACTAAAACAGTCATTTCATGAGAATAAAAGGATGATTCCAGCCTGTTCTTCATCCAACCTGCACATAGAAGCCAGCTATTTCTGTTAGGAACTATTGCAGATGAACTCATTTTTCTACTGTTATACTAGATATTCATCCCTCTTTGTTCATCCTTGTGATCATTGTTGAGGTCCTGCCTTGATATGTGTTGACACAATGTGCAACTTGTTATTTTGCTACCTTCACTCTTATGTATGGGCATTGTGATTTATCAGCATTCAAGATTCTTCTACCTATTTTGTCAAGTTGGCAGAAGTGGTGACACTCAATTCTTCCAACTTCAGGTGCATAGTTTGCTAGATGATCAACCAGCTTGTTCCCTTCCCTATATGTGTGAGTTACTATTAGTGTGAGGGATTCTTTTAGTTGGAGAATCTCTTCTATTTGGTCAGCTATGCACCAGGGTGGTTTCCAAATGCCATTTATGATGTTGTTTAGTAGCATGGAATCTGTTTGTAGCCATATGTGAGGAAAACCTAGTGCTTTGCAGTAGCTTAGTGCTTCAGTGACGGCTGTTGCTTCTGCTACTGTGTTTGTTCCCTCTGTGCTTTCTGTGCCAAGTGCATATAGTAGCTCCCCTGTTTCATTTTTCACATAGTATCCTATTGAACTTCTTCCAAGATTTCCTTTTGATGCTTCATCAATGTTGACCTTTACCCATCCTTGCATGGGGAATTCCCATATGACTTTATTGAAGTTTAGTCTTGGGGTGTAGTTTTCCAGCATGTGTAGGAGGTTATGCCATTTGTGTGGGGCATAGATTCCTGGCTTTCTGGTTTTGTCAAGAGCTTGTAGTGCTGTGGAGATTTGGTATATAACTCTTCCAGCTGAGACTGGTTCTCCATGCTTGTAGCTATTTCTTCTTTTCCAGAGTTCCCATACAATGCATGTAAGAAGTGCCTACAGCACTTGTTTGATTCTGTCGACTGCTTGTGTTGTCCAACATTTTGTTATTGCTTGATGGAAGGTTATTCCATCGAGTTCTATTCCTACTCTTTGCAAAAAGTATTTCCATACCTTGGTGGCAGTGTTGGAGGTGAAGAATAGATGCACCATGGTTTCTTCCTTTGGTTCAATGCAGCACCAACATCTTGAAGGCAGTTGGTAGCCCCATCTTTTCTTGAGGTCGTCTAGTGGCAATTTTTCCCTCCAGACTCTCCACATAATGAAAGCAATCTTGAAAGGAATCCCTTTAACCCAGATCATCTTATATGCTCTTCTTGGTTCTTCTCTTCTTCTGAGGTATTCCCAAGCAGTTTTGACTGTGAATTGTCCTTGGTTCTATAGCATCCAGTATGGGATGTCTAGAGTGTCTCTCATGTTTGGAGACTTTATTGAAGTTGCTATGTGTTCTAAAATTTCTTGTGGCAAAGATTTTGACAGTTTTTGCATATTCCAATTATCATTTTGCAGGACCTTATTTACATTATGAATTGATTCATCAATTGGGAAGTTTGCTGGCACTATGAAGTAGAGTGCTCCCAGTCTAGTCCAATTGTCATACCAGAAGAGTGAGGATCCCATTTTGATTTGCCAGGTGATTTGATGTTCTGTGATCTCTCTGCATTCTAGCATTTTCTTCCATTTTTGTGATCCTTTTTTCCATGGAATAATTACTGCGTTAAGTTTTTTGCAGTATTTTTGACACATGTATGCACTCCAGAGGCTAGGCTTAGTTCTGATATTCCACCACAATTTACAGAAGAGGGCCTTGGACATGTCGTGTAGGGATCGAAATCCTGCTCCTCCTTCCTCACAAGGAATGCATAAGTTATTCCATGAAGACCAGTGTCTGTTGTTACCTCCCACTGTGCTACTCCAAAAGAATTGGGCAAAGAGTTTGTGAAGGTTGTTGATTACTTGCTTTGGAGGATTTACTGCTAATAGTAGATGTACTGGCATGCTTTGTAATACATGTTTAATCAGTATAGCTGTGCCTCCAATTGAGAGTAGTTTGCCTTTCCAAGATTGCAGTCTGTCTCGTACCTTATTAACTATATTCTGATAGTATATGATCCTTCTTCTAGAGTAGTATATAGGGCAGCTTAGGTAAGTAAATGGAAAGTCCTGCCTTCCGATGCCTGTAATTATTTCTACTTTTGATGTTACCTCTATGTTAGCCGAGTGATGCATATAAATGGCAGATTTACTTTTGTTGATTAGCTGACCTGTGGCTGCTTCATATGCACACAGAACCTCCATTATCAGTTGTAATGAGGTGGCATCAGAAGATGAGAAGATGATCATATCATCTGCATAAGACAGGTGATTGATTTTTGGGCTCCATTTGGGCATTCCAAAGCCACTGAAGCAGGGATTTTGGTGAAGTGCATTCAGTCCCTTCGAAAGAGCTTCAACAGCTATGATGAACAAAGTAGGTGATAATGGATCTCCTTGTTTAACACCTCTTGTCGATTTGAAGAAACCATGAGGTTGACCATTGATAAGGATTGAATACCAGTTGTTACCCATGATGTCAAAGATCATGCCAATGAAGGCTTCATTAAAACCCATTTTTCTTAGAACATTAGTCATGAATAGCCAGGATAATCTATCAAATGCCTTGGTCATGTCCAACTTGATGACAACATTTGGCCCTGCTCTTGTTCTTTTATCAGTAATGATTTCCTGTGCTAGGAGAACATTTTCAACTATTGTTCTGCCCTTCACAAATCCTGCTTGCTCTTGGGAGATGAGAGAAGGTAGTATAGCCAGCATTCTTTCATGTATGATTCTCGAGAAGATCTTATTGATGAAGTTGCTAAGACTTATAGGCCATAGGTCAGAAAATGTCTCTATCTCATTTTTCTTAGGAATAAAGACCAAATTTGTGTGAGTTACACATTTTGGTAAGTGTCTTCCTGAGAAGAAACTGCGACCATGCTTTGTATGTCATCTCCTATGATTCCCCAGCAAGTTTGGTATCAGGAACCTGTGAAACCATCCGGTCCGCTGCACTCTCTCCATTCAAGCTAAAGACAGCTTGCTTGGTTTCTTCTTTTGTTGGTATTCTGGTCAGTTCTGCATTATGTTGTGTGTCTATCACTTGTTGTATGTTGTCCAGAATTCTGAAATCAGAGGGAGTTATTCTTTCTACGAATTGATCTTTGTAGAAGTTGATGGCTTCTTCCACTATTTGTTCCTCCTCCTCAATCCAGATGCCCAGCACTATTTTTGATTCTTATTAACTGAAGTCTTTTCCTTTTGCCATTCACTTGAGCATGAAGAATTTGGTGTTCCTGTCACCATCTTTAAACCAAGCCATGCCTGCTTTTTGTTTCCAATATTGTTCTTCTATAGCCAGGTGCCTGATCATCTGTGCTTGTACCTTTTGTAGTCTTTCTCTGTTTTGTGCAGTTGGTCTTTCTTCAAAATGTTTTTCATGTACTAAAACCACTTCTTCCATGCTTGCTATGTTTTGGAAAATATCTCCATATGTTGCTTTGCTCCAAAGGGATAGTGCTCTTTTCAGTATTTTTAGCTTGTAGTGGAAGAGAATGAAGGGGTTGCCATGAAAGTTTGCTTGCCAATTCTCTCTTACCACTGCTTCAAATGTTTCCTGCTTGGTCCAGAAGTTAAGGAATTTGAAAGGCTTCCTAATTGTTTTTGATTCCTTGTCAAGTTGTAGGAAGAGGGGACTACGATCCGAGCCAATTTTGGGCAGATGTGTGATATCAGATTTTGGAAAAGCTTGCTGGAAAATTTGATTTACTAAGCATCTGTCTAGCCTCTTGAATATGCAGTCCTCATAAGCTCTTCCATTCCACCACGTGAAGATACTCCCTTTAAACCCCAAATCTGTTAAACTACAGATGTTGATGCAATGATTGAAGTCGTATACCTCAATGAAAGGGACTGGCAGGCCACCATATTTTTCTTCTTGATCACAGATGACATTGAAATCACCCCCCCACTAGCCAAGGAGCTGTTATGTTTTGAGCCAAGGCATACAATGAATCCCACAGCTCTATTCTTTATGTTGAAGTGCATTTGGCATAGACTAGTGTGAGGATGAGTTCCATTTTTGTTTCCATGTGAAGGAGCTTCAAGGTGAGTTGTTGTACTATATCTGACAGTATTGTGATCCCATATGCATTATCAATGAATGCCCAGATTTTATTGGAGACATTTGCAATAGCTTGTGACAAACCAATTCGTCTTCTGTATTGTTCCATTTTCCTGAGCTGCTGCATTGGCTCCTTGATGCCAATAAATTCAAAATGATGTTTATTATGAAGTGTGATCGGTCTTTCAAATGCTTGCATTGTGTTGACAGATCTAATGTTCCAGATGATACCATTCATTATCTTCTATTAGGATATGTTAGTGCTCTTCTTGATTGGGTCTTGTTATTGAAGAGCCACGGTTGTCCTTGCTTTGCTTTTTCAGAGGATTCTAATTGATTTCATTTTATTGATCTGACTTGGTGAGAGATCTCCCTGCTTAGCTATGTTGCTGAAATTCTGATAAGTGCTCTCATCATCCATGTCTTTGCCTGTAAGTTCCTTTTCTTTTCCAACATTTCTAGCTGCTGCTACCATTGACATATTTTTTGGCCTGATTATTGCTTGTATTTGAGCCCTTATTATTCCTTTCCTGATATTTGGGTCTTGATCAGTTAAACCTTCCTTTGGTGTTGTGATTTCTGTTTGTTTAAAGTTTGGAGTTGCTTGATCTCTGCTTGCTTTTGTCAACAAAATCAGCTGCTTGTCGTTTTGAGGCTCTTCTTCAAAGGTCCCAGCAGTACCTTCTTCTTCACTTTGCATTCCTTCAGGTATTTCACCTTCTTCCGAGTCTTCCTCCTGTTGGTCTGCCCATAATTTTCCTGAGATTTGTTCCAACTGCCTTTCTGCTTCTGATTCTACAGACTTCTTTTCAGCAGGTTTTAGCTTGTGTTGTGCACTGCTGTTAGGCACCATTGTTGAGCTTTTTTGGTGTATGTTATTGGTGTTCTCTGTATTGTTGAAAATGTGTTGAGCACTGCTGCTGTGTATTTCTATAGTGCAGTGTTGTTGTGTGTTGTTTGTATTAACTGCATTGTTGTAGAAACTCCTATGAATCCACTATGAGGTGGATTCTTTTGTCCTTTCTTTCATACTGCTTGTGCTTGTTATTGCTTAGTTTGTTGTTTCTTTCTCAGTTAAGCCTGCTTGAGTTGCGCTCTTCCTGCTGAAGTTGTTGATGTATGAGTTGTTGTTGTTGTCAAGGCTGGTTGATTTTCTGTTTGTACAACTGCTCCTTCAGATATAGTCAGCTGATTGCTTTTGCTGCTGGTAGCCTCAGAGTTCAGTTTGCTGCCTGTTTTGGTGTTCAGTTGTGAGTTACTGCTGGAGTGTTTGCTGAATGTTGAATTTTGTGTCTTTTCTGATTGTTTGCTGAGAGAGGTTAATGTCCTTGTAGCAGTCGATGCTGGAACTGCTGGTGATTGTTCTGTTATTGCTATCAAAGCTGATTGACTTCCTTTTTGAACATCTAATCCTTCTGATAAAATCAGCTGGTTGGCTTTACTGCTGGCAGCCTCAGAGCTCAATTAGTTGCTTAAATTGGGATTCATTGTTGAGTCTACTGGTGCTTGGTTTCCTGCTGCTATCAAGGCTGTGAGTTGCTGCTGGGGTGTCTGTTTCATTTTCTTCATCCATATGATTGTCAACATTTTTGGCATGGACAAAGTTGAGTGCATCAAACTTGTTTGCAACTTGAAGTTGTTGAGTGTCCTTAACAGCTGTTGTTTTTTGCTTCCCAAGTTTGGGATTTGCTTTGTTTTGCATTCGATTGTCTTAGACCTCCTTCCATTGAGGGCCAGCATTGCCTACGACTTTGCCACTTGACAGTATCAGTAATGGTGTTGTTTCCTGTCTTTGCTGATCGTTTGTTTCTCCTGCTTTGCCTTGTGCTTTCTTTTGCTCTGTAATCCTTTGTTGTTATGCCAGGGCTGTGTCCAGTATTTCCGGGTGCAGCTTCCAACATTCTATCATATCATGTCCTTGTAGCTTTCATTCTTTACAGTATTTGGGGATATAGTCGTATTGAATTTTTACCCATTCCGTTCTGACTTCCCCTGTTGCCTCATTTTCTATGTCCAGTCTAACTTTTTTAGGCAATTCTGCTAAGAGATCCACTAGTACCCTGACTCTCGCACAACTAGGCCTCGTCTTGTTTATGGTTGCTAAATCAAGATGGAGTGGCTTACCAACAGCTGAAGCTAGCGAGAAAAGGAATTCCTTTACAAAGTATGTAGGTAGCAAATGTGGGTACGATATCCACGCTATTGCCATTGATGTTTCTTCACCGAGCTTGAATTTTGCATCATAAATTAGCTGTCTCATCTGATATTCGTACCCATCCTTGGCTTTAAGACAGTATGTGCTCTTTGAGGTGATTTTGATGATGTCCTCCCATAGTGATAATCTGATAAGTACGTGTTTGTCTCTGAAAAAACCGATGTTGAACTCGCCTTTGATTCCGCACTGTATTGGGATGATTCTTCTCAATTCCTGAATATCTGGCCAACCGTATGAGAATTTACCCAAGACCGCGTATTGTAAACCCTCGATTATATTCATGCGAGTTACCTCTGCTTCTGTGTATTTGACGATGGGTTGTCCGTGCATAAAGGTTGCTTGCTTGAAAGAAATTGATTCGATTTTCTAGTTAGGGTTCACCGATGTTGTATCGTTCATGGTAGATGGCTTTAGGATTTGGGAGTAATCTAGAGGTTAGGGTGTGGGCAAAATAGTTGCTGGGGTTAGGGAGGTGATCGGAAGTGGCCGGCCAGCCGGGATTTCGCCTGCTGGCATCGCCATTGTTGGCGATGAAAAGCTTTGAGTGTATCATTCGTCTCTCTCTCTCTCTATTGCCAGACCTTCTCACTCCTACCCTACACTTCTAAAAATGGGGTGATGATTTAGCAACTTCAATCAACACAAGTTTCGATTTTTCTTTCTTCTTTTTTTTGTCACGTTTTTTTTTCTTTTTTTTTTTATCAAAAACGAAATTTAAGAATTAGAACCTAAAACTAAGGCATGAAGAACAGGATTGGGATTGTAGAAACAAACCCGTTCCAAGCTCTGATACCAACTGATGCAATATAAAAAGGCGGAAACAAGAAAACAAAGATAGAAGCAAGACGCTCTATGAATTATCAAGACAACAAGTAGGAACAGTCTACTTACCTTCTTGATGAAATCAGGGAGTACCTATGCTATGCGAACGACCCTCAAGATAACGATGATCTTACAAATTGTTAGATCAAACAAAGGAACAAGTTCAATTTTGAATCACACCGAAATTGGACAAGTTAATTCACACGATTTTGGGAGTAATGTGCTGCCGTTTATTGATTGAAAATAATGTCAAAAAGGTGTCAAAATAATGAAGTGTTTAGGCTTTTATATAGAATGAGCCTTTACCTAACTCAACTAGGAAAAGAATAACTAGTTAACCTAAATCAACTAGGAAACAACTAATTAACAAAAAGGCCACAATTTGGCTAAGTTTAAGAAGTAGTCACGCAGGACTCCAAACAAACAAGAATTAATGTCGTCCATAATTACACAATAATCTCAACGTAGTAATAAGCATCACACGCCAAACGCTTGGCTCTTCTTCACCATCAAATGTGCATCATGAAGCTCTTTAGCTTGACTTCTCGTGAATGGTCTTGAAGGCTTAAACGTGTCATGATCAGGTTGACCTGCATCAACCAACCGTCCCTCGGACTGTGGGAGGAGCACAGACTCCTGCTACTCACACCCCCAGAGTAGGCGAGCCGCTCCCTTATATCAGACTCCAGTAGTCCAGCCAGTTAGGGTGGTTCAGCCGGTTGTTGCGGCACAGGCCGGTGATAGGCCCGCTATGTCTTTTGAGGCCTTGTTGATGCTCGATAAGTTCACCAATCTCTTCCCTATTCATTTCAGTGGTGCATCTTCTGAGGATCTACAGGTTTACTTAGACCGTTGCCATGAGGTGTTGTGCAATATGGGTATAACTGAGACCAATGGGGTCGATTTTGCAGTATTCCAGATAACCGGTTCTGCCAAGAGATGGCGGAGGGATTATGTGTTGACTAGACCAGCTGGTTCACCTCCACTTACCTGGGATCAGTTTTCACAGCTATTTATCAATAAGTTCACTCCTTTCACTCTAAGAGAGGATTATCGCATGTAGTTTGAGCGTCTTCAGCAGGGTAGCATGATTGTTACCTAGTATGAGACTCGATTTGTGGACCTAGCTCGCCAAGCCATTATCTTACTCCCTGCTAAGAGGGAGAGAGTGAGGAGATTCATTGATGGGCTCACTTTCACTATCAGGTTACAGATGGCCAAAGAGACCGGAGATGATATTTCTTTACATAGGACCATAAAGATTGGTAGACAGATCGAGATGGTTCATAGTCTGGAGAGGAGTCTAGTAGTTGATAAGAGGCCTTGTCATTTCAGTGGTTTTAGTGACGCCTCGTCTAGAGGCAGGGGTAATTTTGGTAGAGGCCATCCTCCTAGGCCATTTCATCAAGCTTCAGGCATCCCATGGTGCTTCGGGCACTCGTGGTCCTTATGTGTCTCATCCTGAGCAGCTAGCCTACGGTGCACCACCAGCTCCTATTAGTGCACCTCCGATCCCAAGTTATTAGAGTGGTTACCCAGGTCGACAAGGCCAGTTCTAGGGTCAGCAATCACAGTAGTCAAGGACTTGTTATCCTTGTGGAGATTAGAGGCACATTTCTAGATTTTTCCCCAGATCACAGGGTAGCATGCACCAACAGGGGTCTCGTTCCATGATTCTGGCACCGGTTGCTCCACCACCCGCTCAGCCAACTAGAGGCAAGGGTCAAGCCATTAGAGGTGGATGTCAGATCATTAGGGGTGGAGGCCAGGCCATGAGAGGTGGAGGCCAACCAGCTAGAGGCCTTCCGAGAGACGGAGGTCAGAGTGGTGGGGCGCATCCCTATTTTTATGCACTCTTGGCTAAACTTCAGGACAAGTCATCTAACATCGTCATCACAAGTATTATTCTAGTTTTTCCATAAAGATGCTTCAGTTCTATTGGATCTGGACTCTACTTATTCCTATGTGTCATCCTATTTTGCTTCATATCTGGTTGTGCCTCGTGATTCTATGAGTGCTCCTGCGTATGTGTCCATGCCTGTGGGAGATTCGATTGTTGTAGATCGTGTCTATCGCTCGTGTGTGATTACTATTGAGATTCTTAAGACTAGTGTAGATCTTCTACTTCTTGATATGGTAGACATTAATGTTATTTTGGGCATGGATTGGCTGTCACCTTATCATGCTATATTGGATTTTCACGCCAAGACGATGACCTTAGTCGTGCCGGGGTTGCCTCCATTAGAGTGGAGAGCTACTCCTAGCCATTCTACTAATAGGGTTATTTCTTATGTCAGGGCTCGACATATGGTCGAGGGATGTCTAGCTTATTTGGCCTATGTTCGTGATTCGAGTGCGGAGGTTCCTTCCATGGATTCAGTACCTGTTATGTGTGAGTTTCTGGAGATACTTCCTGCAGATCTGTCGGGGATGCCACCTGATAAGGATATTGACTTTTGTATTGATCTGGCTCCGAGAACTCAACCCATTTCTATTCCACCATACCGTATGGCCCCGCCCGAGTTGAATGAATTGAAGGAGCAGTTGCAAGATTTGCTTGATAAGGGATTCATTAGACCTAGTGACTCACCTTGGGGGGCGTTCGTGTTGTTCATGAAAAAAAAAGATGGTTTGATGAGGATGTGTATAGACTATCGGTAGTTGAACAAAGTCACTATCAAGAACAAGTATCTGTTGCCGAGGATTGATGACTTATTTGATCAGCTTCAGGGTGCTGAGGTGTTTCTTAAGATTGCTTTAACGTCTAGCTACCATCAGTTGAAGATTAGGGCATTGGATGTCCCTAAGGCGGCCGGACTCGGTATAGGCATTATTAGTTCTTAGTGATGTCATTTGGGTTGACAAACGCCCTAGCAACATTTATGGATTTGATGAACAGGGTATTCAAGCCCATTGGGTTCTTTTGAGATCATAATCATTGATGATATCTTGATCTACTCCCGCAGTCAAGAGGAGCATGAGCAGCATCTTCAGATTGTACTTCAGACTCTGAGAGATAGTCAATTATATGCCAAGTTTTCAAAGTGTGAGTTTTTGTTAGACTTGGTCGCCTTTTTGGGGCATGTTGTATCGCCTGAGGGCATAAGAGTGGATCCTAAGAAGATTGAGGCAATTCAGGACTGGCCTAGACCTACTTCAGCTATAGAGATTCGGAGTTTCTTGGGTTTGGCGGGTTATAACCGCCGGTTCGTGGAGGGGTTTTCATCCATAGCAGCCCCATTGACTAAATTGACCCAGAAGGGTGCCCCGTTCAGGTGGTCTGATGAGTGTGAGTTGAGCTTTCAGAAGCGCAAGACTGCTTTGACTATGGCGTCAGTGTTGGTGTTGCCCACAGGTTAAGGATCATACATAGTATATTGTGATGCATCTCGTATTGGGCTCGGTGCAGTATTAATGCAGGATGGCAGCCTGATTGCATACGAGTCATGGCAGTTGAAGGTTCATGAGAAGTATTACCCTGTTCATGACCTAGAGTTTGCAGTCGTTGTTCATGCGCTGAAGATTTAGAGGCATTAAATCTACAACGTGTTGTGTGAGGTGTTCACGAATCATCGGAGTCTACAATATTTCTTCAAGCAAAAAGATCTCAACTTGAGGTAGAGGTGGTTGGAGCCGTTGAAAGACTATGATATCTTCATTTTGTATCATCCAGGGAAGGCCAATTTGGTGGTTGATGCCTTGAGTAGGAAGGTTGTGAGTATGGGTAGCTTGGCGTATATTCCAGTTGGGGAGAGGCCGCTAGATCAGATGTTCAGGCTTTGGCCAATCAGTTCGTGAGGTTAGATGCTTTGGAGCCCAGTCGTGTTCTAGCTTGCACGGTCTGTCGGTCTTCTTTGTATGAGCGTATCAGAGAGAGTCAGTATGATGACCCCCATTTGCTTGTCCTTAAGGACACAGTACAGCACGGTGGTGCCAAGCAGGTCACTATTGGAGATGATGGGATGTTGCGGATGCAGGGTCATATTTGTGTGCCCAATGTGGATGGGCTTCGTGAGTTGATTCTTGAGGAGGCCCACAATTCCCGGTATTCCATTCATCCAAGGGCCGCCAAGATGTATCAGGATTTGCAGCCTCATTATTGGTGGAGAAGGATGAAGAAGGATATAGTCGCATACATAGCTCGGTGGTTGAATTGTTAGCAAGTAAAGTACGAGCATTAGAGGCCAGGTGGTTTGCTTCAGAGGCTTGAGATTCCTGAGTGGAAGTGGGAGCATATTACCATGGATTTTGTTGTTGGGCTCCCATGGACTCAGAAGAAGTCTGACGCAGTATGGGTCATTGTGGACAGGTTGACCATGTCGGCACATTTATTCCAGTGGCAGTTACCTATTCTTCAGAGCAGTTGGTCGAGATCTATATCCGCGAGATCGTCCGTCTTCACGGTGTGCCCGTTTCCATCATTTTTGATAGAGGTGTGCAGTTCACCTCACACTTCTGGAGGGCCGTATAGTGCGAGTTAGGCACACGGGTTGAATTGAGTACAACATTTCACCCCAGACGACAGACAGTCCGAGCGCATCATTCAAATATTGGAGGATATGCTTCGTGCTTGTGTTGCACCCTATTTTGCACAAGTCAATAAAATGTACACCTTATAGTACTCGACAAGGTTAGTTAATGTTTAGAGTCGCCACCTAATATTTAAGGTACATTAGGACACCTATATTACACTATATAATGTACATTTCCACTATGGTCTACGAAATTGTTGAGATTTTGAGTAAGGGTTCAAGTTATCTCGAGGGGAAGGTGTTAGGCATCCCTTAAGATCCATGAAATGTGATTTTTTTCTGATCAAATAAGGGAGGGAAGGTTCAAAGATAAATTAGCAAATTCTCACAAATATTACAAAGAATAAAAGAATGATTAATATGTACTAGAATGAACAGTAAAGATATTAAAATGCAATGAACTATGTGCGGATGAAGTATGCAAGTATTTTTGGTGTTTTTGAAACGAAATGATTAAAATATATTGACTCGCATAAAATATATGTAAAGTGGACAATAAGAAGAAACTTATACTAAAGGATTGAGAAAAAAGGGGGAAGAGTATTTATTTACACATGAGTGGATATTTAACAAGTAATTCGACCAAAGAGTGTTGAAATAATTATCTCAATGCAAATGAGCAAAGTGAAAGAATTATTTGATGATTAAAGAATGAATACGGTATAGGAAGAATGTAAAATGTTTGACATGGAAAACTATTGTATCAGTATGAAGATGTGTTCGCATCTAAGGAAAATGAGTCATCGTTCAATAAGGAACTAAGACCATCTTTAGAGTTATGATCTTGAAACACAAATTGTGTAAGCCAAACCCAAATGACTACAAGGCCCAAGTCTCTCAAAGAATGGCATAATAATTCAATTAAACTTTTTTATAAATTATGTCAACTCAAAATGTGTTAATTGAAGAGTAATTTACATATAGAGAGATTCAAAAGGCGTAACTAGTTTAACTTTAAGAAAATAGGATAAAATTATTTATTTTGTTTTTTTTAATGAAAAGAGGATGATATATTTTCATTTTTATGTATATGACTAATTTAGTTGACTATATGCATATCAAATCCTAATTAATCAACCAAGTTATAAACATATATGACATCTTCAAGATATATACAAACTTCATGAAAATTACCTTAACATGCAATATTGCAATTTAACCCGATTATTAAATCACCCTAAGTGTTCAGCAAATATACAATATCAAAGAAAGCACAACATCTATCTATGATTTTACTATACTTTATGTTTTAGGTACATCTGAGAACGAAAAGTATGAAGTGGGGATTCGATGAGGGGTTCGCCTTCATCTTCGAGCGCCATCTTTCCAAAGTATTTTCGAATAAAATACCTCACAAGATAAGAGAAATTAAATTTTTAGCGAAATAATATAATATAAATGATAAACTACCAAAGTGACATGATTTTGAAATGAATTATTTTATCTTTTTAAAATGATTTTTGGAAAATTGCTCTTTGAAAATGTTTTTGTTTTTGAAAGATTGTTTGGAAATAGTTTGGGAAATTATTTTTGGAAAATAGTTTTGGATAATAGTTTTAAGAATAATATAGGAGGCTCAGTATGTATTTTCAATATCCGTCTAGACATGAGAATAGGAACGCCTCGATAGGTACTCCGGTGGCCAACCGTGTCGCTTTCCATAGGTTGTTGGTTCATGTTCTCATCTTTTTTCCTTTTCCGATGTTTATCATCATCGCCTCTTTATCCAAAAATAAAGATCGCCGAAAAATATTTTGGCTGGCCAAGAACTCCGACCAAATACAGCGAAAGAACAAAATCAGTGGTCAAAACATTATAACAGATAAACCCTAACAAATAGTCCAAAGAAAATCTCAAAGGATTAAAATGACACAAGCTCAGTTTGACAATGGCGATGAATGAAGTGTTCTGTCCAGTCTACATTAACGAAGAGAGAGAGGGTCTGGTGATAGAGAGAGAAAATAGAGAATATACTTGAAGCTTCTTCATCGCCTTCTTCATCGCCAACAATGGTGACGCCAGCCGGCGAAATTCCGGCTGGCTTGCCCCCTCCGACCACCTCCCTAAACTCAGCCACAACTTCGACCACACCCCAACCCCTAGACTACTCCCAAATCCTAAAGCCATCAACCATGAACAGTACTACATCAGTGAACCCTAACCTGAAAATCGAACCAATCCCTTTCAAGAGAGCAACCTTCATGCATGGACAACCCATAATTAGATACACAAAAGTGGAGGTGACTCGCAGGAACATAATCGAAGGCTTGCAATACGCGGTCCTGGGTAAATTTTCATACGGTTGGCCAGATATACAGGAACTTAAAAGAATCATCCCAATACAGTGCGGAATCAAAGGCGAGTGCAACATCGGCTTTTTCAGAGATAAGCATGTACTTATCAGACTTTCGCTGTGGGAAGATTTCATCAAAATTACCTCAAAAAGCACTTACTATTTGAAAGCCAAGGATGGGTACGAATATCAGATGAGACAACTAATTTATTATGCGAAATTCAAGCTCGGCGAGGAAACCCCAATGGCAATGGCGTGGATATCGTTCCCACATCTGCTGCCCACATACTTTGCAAAGGAATTCCTTTTCTCGCTAGCTTCAGCTGTTGGTAAGCCACTCCATCTTGATTTAGCAACTATAAACAAGACGAGGCGTAGTTGTGCGAGTGTGAAGGTACTAGTGGACCTCCTAGCAGAACTACCCAAAAAAGTTAGACTCGATATAGAAAACAAGGCAACAGGAGATGTCAGAACGGAATGGGTTAAAACTCAATATGACTATATTCCCAAATACTGTAAGGAATGCAAGCTACAAGGACATGATATGCTAGAATGTTGGAAGCTGCATTCAGAAATCCTTGACACAACCTTGGCAGAACAGCAAAGGGTGGCAGAGAAGGAAAAAATACATGGCAAAGCAGGGGCAACAAAAAGTCTGCAAAGAAAGGAAACAGTACCAGTACTGAAATTGTCAAGTGGCAAAGTCGTAGGCAATGCAGGCCCTCAATGGTAGGAGGTCAAAGACAATCGACCGCAAAACAAAGCCAACCCCAAATTTGGAAAGCAAAAACCAACAGCTGATAAGGTTACTCAGCAGCTTCAAGTAGCAAACAAGTTTGATATACTCAACTTTGACAATGCCAAACATGTGGCCAATCATATGGCTGCAGAAAATGGAACAAACAATCCAGCAACAACTTCCACAGCCTTGATAGCAGCAGAAAATCAAGCACTAGAAGACTCAATAATGAATGCCAAAATAAGCAGCCAATTGAACTCTGAGGCTTCCAGCAGCAAAGCCAACCAACTGAGTGTATCAGAAATGATTGATGTCCAAATAGAAAGTCAATCAGCATTGATAGCAACAGCAGCTCAAACACCAGCATGTTCAACATTGACTGCTGCAAGGACACTAACCTCAACAGTGCAGACACCACAGCTTGGAAAGCAAAGGACAACAACTGTTAAGGATACTCAACAGCCTCATGCAGCAATCAAAATTGATGTGCACAACTCTAACACTGCCAGTAATGTATGGATAACCAGCAGACACTCCTGCAGCAACTCACAAATGAATACCAAAACAAGCAACCAAATAAGCATTGAGGCTACCAGCAACAAAGACAATCAGTTGATTGTATCAGAAGAAGCAGTTGTTCAAACAGAAAACCAACCAGCTTTGATAACAACAACAACTCAATCACCAGGAATCTCAGCAAAGATTACTGCAAAAACATCAAATGCAACCAGCAGCCATCAAGAAAAGATATCCCTAGTAGGCATAACAGAGGAAGAAATAATTGATGAAACAACAATAAGCACAAGTATAATGACATAAAAGGCAAAGGAGTCCACCACACAGTGGATTCAGATAAGTTTTTACAACAATGCAGCAAACACAGAAAACACACAACAGCAGTGCGACATAGCCATACACAACAGCATTGTAGAACACATGATCAACAATGCAGAATACTCAAACAACACACACCAACAATGCTCAACGGCAGTGCACAACACATGCTAAAATACAAGGGAAAGAAATATGCAGGAACAGAAGCACAAAGGCAAATTGAAGAAATTTTAGGGAAACTATGGGCAGACCAACTGGAGGAAGGCTCAGAAGAAGGAGAAATACCTGAAGGAATGCCAAGTAAAGAAGAAAGTACTGCTGGGACTTTGGAAGAAGAGGTTTAAGAAATTCCTAAATTTAAACAAGCAGCAATCACAACACCAAATGAAGGACTTGCTGATCGTGATCCAGCCATCAGAAAAGGAAATATAAGGGCACAAATACAAGCAATCATCAGGCCAAAAAATCTGTTTATAGCAGCAGCAGCTAGCAATACAGAAAAAGAAAAGAAACTCACAGGCAAAGACATGGATGAAGAAAACATTGCCCACAATTTCAGCAACATTGCAAAGCAAGGAGATCTCTCACCAACTCAAATCAATAAAATGAAAACAATGCTGAAATCACAAAAGAAACAAATCAAGAATAATAGTGGCTCTTCAACAACAAAGACTCAATCAAGAAGAGCACTAACATATCCTAACAGAATACAATGAATGCTATCATCTGGAACATCAGATCAGTCAATACAATGCAAGCATTTGAAAGACTGATCACACTACACAATAAACATCATTTTGAATTCATCGGCATCATGGAACCAATGCAACAACTTAGAAAAATGGAGCAATACAGAAGAAGAATTGGCATGTCTCAAGCTATTGCAAATGTCTCCAACAAAATCTAGGTTTTTTGGATAATGTATATGAGATCACAACCCTTTCAGATACAGCATAACAACTCACTTTGAAGTTCCTTCACATGGAAACAAAAATGAAACTCATCCTCACACTAGTCTATGCTAAATGCAACTCAACAGAAAGAATAGAAATGTGGGACTCACTGTATGCCTTGGCCCAAAACATAACAACACCTTGGCTAGTGGGGGGTGACTTCAATATCATTTTTGATCAAGAAGAAAAATTTGGAGGTCTGCATGTTCCTTTCAATGAAGTGGATGACTTCAATCACTGTATCAACATCTGTAGCTTAACAGAATTGGGGTTTAAAGGGAGCATCTTCACATGGTGGAATGGGAGAGCAGATGAGGATTGCATGTTCAAAAGGCTAGACAGATGCTTACCAATCCAATCTTTCAGCAAGCCTTTCCAAAAATTGACATCACACATCTGTCCAAAATTGGCTCAGATCACAGCCCCCTCTTCCTGCAATTTGACAAGGAAACAAAATCAATCAGGAAGCCTTTCAAATTTCTTAACTTATTGACCAAACAGGACACATTTGAAGCAGTGGTAAGAAAAAATTGGCAAGCAGACTTTCATAGCGACCCCTTCATTCTCTTCAACTACAAGCTCAAAAAACTAAAAGAGCACTATCACTTTGGAGCAAAGCAACATATGGGGACATTTTCCAAAACATAGCAAGCATGGAAGAAGTAGTTTTGGTACATGAAAAACACTTTAAAGAAAGGCCAACTGCACAAAACAAAGAAAGACTACAAAAACTACAAGCACAGATGATCAGGCACTTAACTATAGAAGAGCAATTCTGGAAGCAAAAAGCAAGAATGGCCTGGTTCAAGGATGGGGACAGAAACACCAAATTCTTCCATGCTCAAGTGAATGGCATAAGGAAAATACTTCAATTAAGAAGAATACAAAACAGTGCTGGCATCTGGATTGAGGAACATGAACAAATTGTGGAAGAAGCCATCAATTTCTACAAAGATCAATTCACAGAAAGAACAATTCCCTCTGACTTCATAATCTTGGACAACATACAGCAAGTGATAGACATGCAGCAGAATGCAGAACTGACCAAAGTACCAACAAAAGAAGAAACCAAGCATGTTGTTTTTAGCATAAATGGGGATAGTGCAGGGGGACCAGATGGTTTCACAGGTTCTTTCTACCAAACTTGCTGGGAAATTATTGGCGACGACATACATAATATGGTCGCAGCCTTCTTCTCAGGAAGACACTTACCAAAATGTGTAACTCACACAAATTTGGTCCTTCTTCCTAAGAAAAAGGAGATAGAGACATTTTCTGACTTGCGGCCCATAAGTCTTAGCAACTTCATCAACAAAATCTTCTCGAGAATCATACATGAAAGGATGCTTGCAATCTTACCTTCTCTCATCTCTCAAGAGCAAGCAGGATTTGTAAAGGGCAGAACAATAGTAGAAAATGTTCTCCTAGCACAGGAAATCATTACAGACATCGGGCAAAGAACAAGAGCAGGGCCGAATGTAGTCATCAAGCTAGACATGACCAAAGCATTTGATCCACTATCCTAGATATTCACGACAAAAGTGCTAAGAAAAATGGGCTTCAATGAAGCCTTCATTGGCATGATTTTCAACATTATGGGCAATAACTAGTACTCAATCCTTATCAATGGTCAACCACATGGTTTCTTCAAATCAACAAGAGGTGTCAAACAAGGTGATCCATTATCACCTACTCTGTTCATCCTGGCTGCTGAAGCCCTTTCGAGGGGATTAAATGCACTACACCAAAATCTCTACTTCTGTGGCTTTTGAATGCCCAAATGGAGTCCAAAAATCAATCACCTTTCTTATGCAGATGATATGATCATCTTCTCATCTTCTGATGCCACCTCACTACAACTGATAATGGAGTTCATGTATGCATATGAAGCAGCTTCAGGTCAGCTAATCAACAAAAGCAAATCTACCATATATATATGCATCACTCGGCTAACACAGAGGTAACTTCAAAAGTAGAAAGAATTACAGGCATCGGAAGGCAGGACTTTCTATTCACTTACCTAGGCTGCCCTATCCACTACATCAGAAGAAGAATCATATACTATCATAACATAGTTAATAAGGTACGAGATAGACTGCAATCTTGGAAAGGCAAATTACTCTCAATTGGAGGTAGAGCCATACTGATTAAACATGTACTGCAAAGCATGCTGGTACATCTACTTTCAGCTGTAAACCCTCCAAAGCAAGTAATCAACAACCTTCACAAACTCTTTGCACAATTCTTCTGGAGTAGCACAATGGGAGGTAACAGCAGACACTGGTCTTCATGGAATAATCTATGCATTCCTTGTGAGGAAGGAGGAGCAGGATTTCGATCCTTACACGACATGTCCAAAGCCCTCTTCTGTAAATTATGGTGGAATTTCAGAACTAAGCCCAACCTCTGGAGTGCATACATGTGTCAGAAATACTGCAAAAAACTCAACGCAGTAATTGTTCCATGGAAAAGAGGATCTCAAACATGGAAGAAAAAGCTAGAATGCAGAGAGATCATAGAACACCAAATCAGCTGGCAAATCAAAATGGGATCCTCACTCTTCTGGTATGACAACTGGACTAGACTGGGAGCACTCTACTTCATAGTGCCAGCAAACTTCCCAATTGATGAATCAATTCATAATGTGAATAATGTCCTACAAAATGACAACTGGAATATGCAACAACTGTCAGAATATTTGCCACATGAAATGGTGGAACACATAGCAACTTCAATAAAGCCTCCAAACATGGGAGACACTCTAGACATCCCATACTGGATGCTACAAAATCAAGGACACTTCACTGTCAAAACTTCTTGGGAATACCTCAGAAGAAGAGAAGAACTAAGAAGAGCACATAAGATGATCTGGGTTAAAGGGCTTCCTTTCAAGATTGCTTTCTTCATGTGGAAAGTGTGGATGGCAAAATTGCCACTAGACGACCTAATGAAAAGATGGGGCTACCAACTGCCCTCAAGATGTTGGTGCTGCACTGAACCAAAGGAAGAAACCATGGTACATCTCTTCTTCACTTCCATCACTGCTACCAAGGTATGGAAATACTTTCTGCAAAGAGCAAGAATAGCACTCAATGTACTAACCTTTCATCAAGCACTAACAAAATGTTGGACACCTCTAAAAGTCCACAGACTCAAACCAGTGCTGCAAGCTCTTCCTTCCTGCATTGTATGGGTCAAGCACGGAGAACCAATCTCAGCTGGCAGAGTTATCTACCAAATCTCCACAGCACTACAAGCCATAGTCAAAACCAGAAAGCCAGGAATCAATGCTCCACACAAATGGCAAGACCTCTTACACATGCTGGAAAACTACACCTCAAGACTAAATTTCAGTAAAGTCATATGGGAATTCCCCGTGCAAGGATGGGTAAAAGTCAACACTGATGGAGCATCAAAAGGAAATCCTGGAAGAAGTTCAATAGAATACTGTGTGAGAAATGAAACAGGGCAGCTACTATATGCACTTGGCACAGAAATCCCAAAGGGAACAAACACATAGCAGAAGCAACAGCCATTGCTAAAGCTCTAAGCTACTGCACAACACAAGGTATTTCTCACATATGGATATGTTTTTAATTTGTCTCATGGTTATTATCCAATGGATAAACTATTGATTAGTCATGTCAAAGGTCATGTCATGTCATTATTTAGTCATGTCAAGTATCTAGTCGCGTCAAATGTCTTGTCATGTCAGATGCTAATAGGACATTAAGTTTTACTGGACTCAATCTATATTTTGAGATAAATTCCACCGGCTTCCGCGTAATTAATAGACTATGCTATGCAAGAAAACAATATTTATTTAATTAAGAACTCTTGTAGTATTTATTTAAAAATATCAATGACTACAACAACGATGTAGTAATTATTATTTTATTTTTTAAATGACAATAAATTGATAAAAAATCCTAATATTTAAAAAATAAGACAATCATGAATAAATTATTTGATAGTTAGAAAAATGCACAAAAATGGTAGTATTTAACTAATTGCAATAAAATGATAGAAATTCTCATATTTTGTAAAAAGAGGAATATCTATCAATAAATGTCACTAAAGTTGATAATGTTCAAAAATTACATTTTTATTATTTGGGTAGGAAGCTTGAAGAAGTTAATTTTTAAATACGGAGGGTCAAAATTGATTGTTAACACCCCTTTTTGACCGGAGATGATGTAAGAGTCTTCGGGCAAAGAAATTGACACTACACTTAATTCTGACCCGACATGATGGAGTTGGGGGGTGAGGAGGTTATGAAGATTGTTAGCGAACTCCGGTATTTGAGTTGTCTACATATCTCGGGTTGCACGAGAATCAGGTCTGGTGTAGTTCTGGAATGCAACTGAGTGCTACTTGTGGATCGTAGCCTCATGGGGTGGAAGACAAATGATCGAGGACGAAAGAATTCGTGTGATCTTTACATTGCTTTCAAAATTGCCCCAGTGTCGGACTGTGGTAACACTAGGATGTGGTGTTAGATAGACAGATAGATTGATTGAATGGATTTTGATGTGGATGCGGCCGAGCTCTGTGTTGAGTTTTCCTACATATCTCCAAAATGATGCAATATTAAATGCGGAAACAAGAAAAAAAAAAGATAAAAGTAAGATGCTCAATGAACTATCAAGACAACAAATAAGAACTAGTCTACTTACCTTCCTGATAAAGTCACGGAATACCTATACTATACGAACAACCCTAAAGACAACAATGTTCTTGCAAACTGCTCGATCAAACAAGGAACGAGTTCAATTTTGAATCACACCAAAATTGGACAAGTTAAAGTCACACGTTGGAAGCACAAAGGCTTGGCTGAAAATTTCTTGTAAAATTGATGTAAAAAAGTCCCAAAAACAATGACGTGTTTAGGCTTATATAGAATGAGCCTTTACCTAAATCAAATAGGAAAAAAATAACTAGTTAACCTAAATCAACTAGGAAACAAATAACTAACAAAAAGGCCACAATTTGGCTAATTTAAATAATAGTCACGCAGGACCCCTTAAGTAAGAATCAATGTCTTCTACAGCAACACAATAATACAACATAAACACAAATGTACATCTTCAACACAAGATTCTTCCATAGCAAGATTTATGGACGCTTGGCTCTTCTCTAAGGCTAACCAATGCCTTGTCTTGTATTATCCAACATTGATGGCATGAACGTAGCTTGATCAGGTTTTCCTGCATCATTCTCTCCTTCTTGAGAAGATTTCGTCCTCGAAATCGAACCATCTTCATCTTTCAAAGCGACACTACCTAGCAGGTCTATAACATAGGCGTTGTTATTGATCTGCATCATCAACAACACTAGGCAAGGGATGAATGTTAGTAGAAACTTCATCATTAGAACTCAAGAAACACCCCTATGAACTAGACAAACACCCTTAGCTTTAGCCGTCTCTTTTAGCTCTCGCATGCGCTTGTAATCATTACTAACTTGTTTAGGTGTCAAGGGCTTAAGTACATAACTCTTGCCCTCCAGCTTGACCATATAAGTGTTGGCCTTTCCATCATGATCAACACATCTATCAAACTGCCAAGGCCTGCCCAACAGTAAATGGCACGCCTACATAGGCACTACATTGCACAAGATTTCATCTTGATAAGCTCTCACCTTGAACTTAATAAGTGCCTGCCTTACTACCTTTAATTCACCATATTCACTCAACCACTGCAATTGATAAGGATGGGGATGTTTCCTCGTAAGTATACTAAGTTGAGTCACTAACGTGTGGCTTACTACATAAGTGCAACTTCGGGAATCAATTATGTCACGACCCAAGCCAGAGGGCCGCGACTGGCACCCGAACCCTACTCGCCGGGTGCCGGCGTACCTTTCATCTTACCTTTCTTATTATCTTATAAGGCCGGCGAGGCTAGTATAAATGGCTTAAAATAATCATAATCCATTCAAACCTTCTTATAACGACATATTCATACATATCAGCATAAATATCATACAATGATATGAACATACATATTTAATATACCATGGTCGACACGGCCGTCATACAAAAACTATATAACAAAAGATACATTTGCCAACAAGGCAATTCCAACTGTATGTAAGTCAACCCACTGTCTATTGTCTATGAGCCTTTACAAGAAGACAGACTATGCAACCTGTGTCGGAACAGGGCCCCGACATGCCCGTAATGCCTATAGAAAAATGCATACCAAGACTACGGCACGTCCGAAGGATGGATCTCGCCAATAACCGCCGAACTGGACAGCCTACTGTGGTGGGGGAGCCTCGTCTACCTGTCTGTCGGGACTTGCAGCACGACATGCAGCGTCCACAAATAAAAGGACGTCAGTACGAATAATGTACTGAGTATGTAAGACAGGAACATAAAGTAAGAACAGTAACATGCATCAGGATAAGAAACACATAACCTGTACCGTCTGGATGCCTCTGAGGGTGATGAATCATGACATGCCTGATGTGCACATGCATATACATATATATCCTTTTTAAATTCATCATATACATACACCTCTGTGGGCCTTATCATCATCATACCCAATTGATCAGTGGTTGCACACTAGGTGCCGTACTCGGCCGATTATAGTGCGGCTCGGTAGAATAAAACATATACATACGTATAGTTGCACAATAGGTGCCATACCCGACTGACTATAGTGTGGCTCGGTAGAGTAAAATAGATAATGCATGTTGGACTCATATGAATCATACATTCATGGGGACGTAAGGTCGAAGAAATAACAACACATCAATCCTCCCATAAGAGGGGAAACAATATAAGCACTCCTAGCTTCTAAGAATAGAGTATCTTTGTGGCTCGTTCATTGCATTGTATTCAATTAGAGTCGTGCAAAAGAAAGAAAGGGACGGTCTCACATACCTGGTATTTTCTGCGCCAATTTCAAGCTTCGTACAGTTACAATTTCCTTAGTCTACAATGAAAGAAACGATTCTATCGTTATCCTCTAAACTTCATAGTTATAACTAACCACAGCCCTAGATTTATATGGGGCTTCTCCACACCCTTCTTCCTCTAAAACATCACAACAATAGTAGGAAGACATGCAACCCAACAGCAGCCCAAAACAACCACAACCTAGTCCGTTATCAGTGATTGACTTAAACCTACGGCTTCCAATATGCATAAAACGAGTTTCCAAGAATTCCCAAGAGAAATAATGCATGAAAGGGAGTAGTAACTTACCTTGAATGTGGGATAACTCAGCCCTCTTACTTGGTTCTTCAACTTTTAGGTTTCACTCTCAATTAGGGCTTGAAAGAGGGGAAAATCAGTTAGGGTTTTTCCCTTAATTCTTCAATCTACAGATTTCTCTCCCCAATTAGAACTTGAAAGAGAGGGAATTTGGTTAGGGCTTGTGTGGGATTCTTGAGAAGGGTTGCAGGGGGTTCTACTCGGTTTGGGTTTCAGAAAATGGCGAGATAACTGATCTATGCCCCATTTATAGGTCAGTAAATAAGTGACGCACGTACCTGTCGTCTACCAGTCTGCGATCGCATTCTCGTCGCATAACCAACATGCGTTCGCATTTTGGACGCGAATCCCAGCCCAGAAATCTGTCTCATTTTGCGATACAGGAGGCCTGATTTGCGGTTAGCATCTTGAGGATGCGATCGCATACTGACCGCATTCCTGACATGAATTTCTGCCCAGAAATATGTTTTAGTTTGTGACACATTAGGTATAATATGTTGTTCGCATTTTGAAAATGCGACCGCACTTATGACCGCATTTCTGGCACTGATCTTTGTCCAGAAATCTACCTTGGTCTGCGGTCTCAGTGTTTGAAATGCGGCCCGCATGTGGGTTTTGCGGTAGCATATCCAGCATTGCGAAGTCCTTTGCTCTTTTCTTGACTTTTTAGACTCTTTTCCGGTTCTTAGGCTCTATATATAGACTATCTTACAGCGTAATCTAACATACGAAATTACGGGTTGTAACAAATTATCATCGAGCACAGCTTTCCTTTCACTCTACATCTAGCATGAAACAAGTTCTCACACTACACATCTCCTTCCTCCTGTACGCTCATAGTTCTCAAGTTCCTACATACCACCAAGAACATATTCACCCCCTCTTCTTCTAACTCTTCCTCGCCGCACTCAACCAATTCTGCCCCCTTATCTTCCTCAATCTCCTCTTCACTTTCTTCTTCACACACAGTACCATCAGAAAGAATTAACATGCTCCTCCGTGTTGGACAATCCTTAGCGAAATGTCCATAGCCTTTTAATTTGTCACACTGAAAAGAAGATGCACTAGGAGAATTGAGTTGAGTTTTAGAATTACCTCCGGACCCCTTAGGTTCAACCCCAGGTGCCGCAGCTTGGGCTAGCTTCTTAGGCTCTCGGTTTTGGCTTGCTATAGGCTCTCGGGTTTGGCTTGCTCCCCCAGTGTTCGGCGTCTTCCACTCTTTGTTTCGATGTATGATAGTGGAATCGGAACCCCCTCTATATCGAGCTGCCCGGCTTTCTTTAATCATCTTTTCGGCTTCAATGGAAGCTAAGAACACATCATGAAGAGCAATAAACACATGTAGCCTCAACTGATTGGAGATATCATTATTCAACCCATTCTTGAATCGGATGATAGCCTCTTCTTCTTCTTCGTCTTTCATGTCAAGCGATAGATGAATCTTCTCAAAGTCATCATAGTATTCTTCCACGGACTTCAACCCTTGTTTCAAATCATACAACTTCCGTAACTGTTCTTGCTTGTGCCGTAGGTTCACATATTTACGAGCCACTATTTGCTTCAATTCCACCCAGGTTATGCGTGCAGGCTGGTTATGTCTAACTCTAGATCTTTTCTCAGCCTCCCACCAAGTAGAAGCATAGGACTCGAAAGCAGCAATGGCATATGTAGCCTTCTTCTCCTCAGACATATCATTAATTTCAAATATCCGCTCAACTTGACACTTCCATTCTAAAAATCGGTCAGGATCACTAGTTCCTTTGAAAGCAGGGATAGTAACCTTGACACTGTTCAACCCACTATCTCGGACATGTTCTCGGCCCCCTCGGTTTGGTAAGATTGGTTTGAAGTCCTCATAATGCTCAGCATACTCATCAAACTCATACTCTAAGTTCCTTCCACCAAAACCTCTAAGCCTCTCTCTCGGACCATGAACATAACCACGTCTTCCCATGTAGTCTCAGCCTCCATTCCGTTACCCTACTCTCGGCTTTCGTGGCCCCAAATAATCATCTTCAAATTCATCGAACTCGGGTTGATCATCCTCTCGGGCTGCTCTCATATCCCCTACGGGTGCTATGTTTCTCCGGGCTGGCATTAATGCTGGTATCACACCCCGGGGAATCCTCATGGTCCTTACATTTTGAGCACCTCCATCCCTCAGCTCATTTTGGTGAGCTAACTCCGCGAACTGCTCAGGTCTGACGGTGGAACCGTCACTAGTTCCTTCTCCGGCATGCTTCTGATTGCTAGAGGATCTTTCAATGTTCTCCACTCGGGCACTAATTGCCCTTACTTCGGCCAAGAGGTCGGCCAAAGTAATGTCAGTCACAACCTTTTCTCCTTCCGTAGACATGTGCCTGCAAAAGAAACAAGATTAGAGAATGTGTTAAAGTTAGTCAAGAATACTCTCTCTCACTTTTTTGAATGACTCTCGGGTTCACTCAAATTTTCGGGTAGGATTTCACACTTGTCTTCAAATTAGCTTCATCTTATTGACCAAGTTCCTTAGCGACCTTTCAAGTTCACAAGATCAATAGTTTTCTTCGGGGTGAGTGAAATTATGTGACTCGATAGGCGGACAGCTTTTTAAGTGAGCACAAGAAGTCAAGAATTATCTTCCAAAGTGAAAATTCTGAGTTTTAGCACGAGGTCCTACTAGCTCAAAGATTAGTAATTACTTAAGTAGGAAATTACCTAAGAATTACTAATTAGAATTAATGTAATTCAAGAAGGAAATTTGAAATAGTAAAAGGAAGGAAATTTTTTTGAAGCTTTCCCACTTTAGTTTGGAGAAGACCAATCCTTTCTCCTTAGCCCTTAGGATTTT
>MCJB01017411.1:15627-40864 GCA_002018475.1 Nicotiana obtusifolia | reverse complement strand
CCCCCCCCCCCCCCTTTTGTTTTTTTTATTTTGGGATTTTGACTTAACAATATTTTTTTATTTCTCTTTTTTTATTTTTTGACTTGGAAAAATGAGATCGAACCCGAAGGTTGCCTACGTATCTCGTTGAACTAAGAATCAGGTCAACTATAATTCAGGTTGGGTGGAAAGATGATATTTTAAATATTTCATTTCATTCTAATCTTTTAACTTTTGAAATAATCAATTTTTTTTTTATTTTTAATAGAGAGAACTAAATGTAAAACGGGTTTTGTGGTTACCGTTCCAAAGCGTCATCGGAGCATTGAATGTTAGACGAGCTTTGTTATTGTTCCTATGCGATATCAGAGCATTGAATGTTAGACGGGCTTTGTAGTTACCGTTCTGTATAGAAACATGAACATGAAAGTAAAATGATGAGCTATGTACCATTCTGTATAGGAGCATTGTTACTACGGGGTTGAGTACCGTTCCGTTTAGGAGCGCTGACAAGAAAGTAAAATTACAGTTTGTGTACTGTTCCATATAGGAGCACTATTAGTATGGGAGTAGTACCGTTCCGTTTAGCAACACTGACAGGAACGTAAAATGATGGGATGTGCACCGTTCTGTATAGGAGCATTGTTAGTACGGGGCTGAGTACCGTTCCGTTTAGGAGCGCTGACCTGAAAGTAAAATGGCGGGCAGTATACTATTTCGTATAGGAGCATTGTTAGTACAGGGCTGAGTACAGTTGCATTTAGGAGCGCTGACATAAAAGTAAAATAACGGGCTGTGAACCATTCGGTATAGGAGCATTGATTGTTAGACGGGCTGCGTATCGTTCTGTATAGGAGCATTGAACAGGAATGTAAAATCTCCACATGATGCGAGAGAGGAGAATTAAAAATCTTTGCATGATGGGAGTGGCTGAAATGTAAAATCTTCGCGCGATGGGAGAGACAGGAACTGAAAATCCTCACATGATGAGAGTATAGTTTGGTTTTTCAAAAATGAGGTCGAAATCAAGAAGGGTCCTTGATTGATTTTTGATTTTTTTTTAAAAAATGTGATCGAACCCGGAAAGGGTCCTTGATTGATGATTTTTTTTAAATAAAAAGGAGACCAAACCCGAAGGTTGCCTGAGTATCTCGTCGAAACGAGAATCAGATCAGGCGTAGTTTAGGAAGGTTAGAGATAAAGGGAAGATGTTTTTGACTTTGAATTTCCTCAAGGAAAGAGGATGATATTTTTTGGAATTTGATGTTGATGTCTCACGGGGAGACTTCTAGAGAAGCAACAGAGGAAGATATACTGATGTTTATTATATTTTGATTTTGGGAGTGATCCCTTTGTAAGGATCTTCTATCAGCTGTGACCCAAGTGGCCAAAATTGACCGACTCGTCCAATTAAGGACGAGAAAGACCGGACCCATGATGGGTTTCCTATGCATCTTGACATGAAGTCAAGAATTAGGCAGGCGTAGTTCCTGAAGATTAGGGATAGAGGAAGATGTTTTGGATTTATTTGAATTTTTTCAAGGAGGAATTATGTAGGAGTATTTTTGGGATTTTAATTTTCCTTTGATGTCTACAGAAAGACTTCGAAGCACCAGGGAAAGATAAATACATATTTTTTTCTAGAGATGACCCTTTTTCCAGGATCTTTGGTCAACTGTGACCCAAGTGGCTACACGTGACCGACTAATCCAACTAAGGATGAGAAAGACTGAGCCCGTTATAGGTTGCCTACGTATCTTGACACAAGGTCAAGAATCAGGTACGCGTAGTTCGTGAAGATTGGAGAATATGAGATGTATGAGTTTCAACACTTCTTTTACTCTCATATTTCAAGGCGTTGCAACTAACTATATTAATTGCATCAAAGCTATGTATGAAATGAAAGGGTATAGATAAACTCGGAGCGATGCCTTGTTGTACTCATGATTGGGTGTGGTATCTCTAGAGTTGAAGAATGTCTCCCTCTAGAGGATGTGCCCCAGCTGCTCCTTCGAACGGTTGTCTCGATGCCCCTGACTGTTTGCGAGACAGTTGTTGTGGTTGTCTCCCAATTGACTGCATGGATGTTTTGTTGCGACCTTCCAACTGTTCAGAGGAACCTTTTGGTGATTGTGCCCGGCTATTAGCCGAGGCGATAATCTGATCAAGATATAAAAATATAGTGAGAGTAGTGTCGTCATAAAATGATGGAATTATGAATTGTAACTAACACTCCCCTGATTCTTCGGTTGATGCTCTATAATGTCCAATGTCGTATGCTATTTTCTCGTGCAGTCCCAGGATGATGCACCTTTCGGTTGTCCACAGGTTTGGTGATCGTCGAAGTCATGAAAAATTATAGAGTTCATTGTAAAACTACTTCTCCCCTGATGATCTGACTGATGTTCCACCTAGTCCAAGTCCAGATGATATCTCCCGTGCAGTGCCTGGGAGGACGTACCTACAAAACTCAGAGGGAAAAATGTTAGAGTCCCTCTCAGGTGAAGTTATAACATTAAGAGGGTGTAAAGTTAGGCCGTGCAACCAGTGGTGTGTCCGATTGTGATTATGAACGTGATGTCGGCATTCCATGATGGTTCCAGAAATTATGTTGTGCCTCCTGCGTCCAAAGAAAAATTTTTAGTTCGAGGGAGGAAGATTGAATCATATTGACTTGAGCCTTTGTTTGTCCAAGTTGTGCGAGCATAGCATTTCTCGAAAGCTGACTAACAACTTTCCCCTGCAACAGAAATGGGTTGACTTGCATCGAGTCTCTGAATTTAAAGATTGGGAGTGAACACCATGACTCCATAACCAGATGTTTGACTAAAGGACTTACATCCCATATTTGGGGTTTTAAGTCGAGTGAGGATTGGGGTAAGACTGGTATGGTATTTTGAGATTTGGATTTTTGGGTGAAGTTTGGTTGACGCTCTCGGAGATTTCTGGGTTGGGAGCATCATTGCACTGTTCAAAAGAACTACCTCGGTTTTCCAATACTGAGGAAATTAATTTGAAACAGTTGGGAGACCGAACCCTTATGTAGGGTTGCCTACGTATATCCAAGGCAAGAACCAGGTCAAAACATAGTTCGGGCCAACTACTGGAATTACGAGATCTACGTGGTTGTCATGATTGGGTGATTGTTCTTTGAGAAGAAATGGTTGTGAATTAAAAAACCTCAGGTGAGTGGGTGGGTGGAGACTAGTAGATTTTGAATAAGAGGTAGATGGTAGCATAACGCATGGTTCTGTCTCAAAATATGGAAGTTATTGGAAATGTGAAGTCTGATTAAGAAGAATATGTCAAATCAGCAGATGATGTTCCAAGCTAGATTGATGTATCTTTGAAAAGGATGGCAGAATCTGGATGATGATATGGTTATAGGGATGGTCATGAAGACTGGAATGGACATGTGTATTTGAAAGGTCAAGGTTCAACACAAGTCAACCAGAGTTTAGTCAGACAAAGGGAACCAAGTAGTAGATAACAAATAGAATATACATATAACAGACAAAGGATACATAACAATGGCAGGAAAAGAATATACAAAGAATATGTTGCAAGTAAATGATATGCAAGAATTAATTTAGCTAAAGCACGCTGCAAGATTGTGTGTACAGTTAGTTACCTGGGATTCTAGAGTAGATTTACCTAGATTTGAGCAAGAGACAAGGACAACTGCAAGACGGTACATAGTTAACCTCTTATACAAATCTCTAAAACTAGAGAGTTTTGAAAGAAGGTTTGGAGGGGTGAAAAGACAACCCTCACGTGACTTGTGTGTGATTGTGTAAGACTAAGTGTTGACAAAAAGTGATGACAATCCAATAAGGCAGTACCATACGCATGTGACAAAGAATTTACATCATGGGAATTTGTGAAAGCATATACAACATGGGCATGTGTAGAAGCATATACAACATGAGCATATGTAAACAAGAACACACAACAGAGGCATAATAAGAGAATGTACAACATAGGCATAACAAAGAATATGCAGCCTGAAGCACGCAACTGAGAATACACGACTTGAAGCACGCAACATAGAATATGCGGCTTGAAGCACACAACAAAGAATATACAACTCGAGGCAAACGACAAAGAACATACCGCTTGAAGTGCATGACAAAGAATAGACCACATTGAAGCATGCGGCAAAGAATATATGACTTGTATCAGAGAATATACGACTCAAAGAAAAGAATATACAACTTAAAGCAGGGAATATACAACTTGAAGAAAATAGTATACAACTTGAAGCAGAGAATATACGACTTGATACATGTGATAAAAAGAACAGAAATTGGAATATTGGAGAACCTGTAATCCCTCAAGTAATTGGTCAAATCCGCTGTGGTTAGAACCTAAAGTATCCCAAGCACAGCCGCCATGTTGTTGCACCCTATTTCGCACAAGTCAAAATAAATACAACTTATAGTACTCTACAAGGTTAGTCAAAATTTAGAGTTGCCACCTAATGTTTAAGATACACTAGGACACCTATATTACACTATATAATGTATATTTCGATTATGACCTACGAAACCGTTGAGATTCTGAGTAAGGGTTCAAGTTATCTCGAAGAGAAGGTGTTAGGCATCCCTCAAGATCCACAAAATGTGATTTCTATGGACTCGATCAAATAAGGGAGGGAAGGTTCAAAGATAATTAGCAAATACTCACAACTATTACAAAGAATAAAAGAATGATTAACGTGTATTAGAATGAACATTAATGATATAAAATATGTAATGAACTATGTGCGGATGAGGTATGCAAGTATTTTTGGTGTTTTTGAAATGAAATGATTAAAATATATTGACTCACATAATATATATGTGAAGTGGACATGAAAATCGTATTTCAAAAGATAAGCTGAGTGTAAATTGAGTTCTAGTAAAGAGTAGTAAAATATTTGACAAAATATATATGCAACAAAGCACAGTATGTGAAAGAATTTAAAAAGATATTAAATATGGTGTTTTAGTATAATTTGAATAATACGAAAAAAATTGTACCTAAAGAATGCTTGTTCACTAAAAGTGTCTGAATAAAATTTTGAGCTTATAAGAATAAACTTGAAGAGAAAAGACTCATAATTAGAGTTTAAAAGTTTAGATGGACGACCACAACAAGAAGAAACTTATATTAAGGATTGAGAAAAAAGGAGAAAAGTATGTATTTACACATGAGTGGATATTTAACAAGTAATTCGACCAAAGAGTGTTGAAAGAATTATCTCAAATGTAAATGAGTAAAGTGAAAGATTATGTTGATGGTTAAAGAATGAATGTGGTATATGAAGAATGTATCAAAATGTTTGACATAGAAAACTATTGTATCAGTATGAAGAAGTGTTCGCACTAAAGAAAATGAGTCATCATTAAATAAGGAACTAAGACCATCTTTAGAGTCATGATCTTGAAACATAAATTGTGTGAGCCAAACCCAAATGACTACAAGGCCCAAGTCTCTCAAACAATGGCATAATAATTCACTTAAACTTCTTTAGAAATTATATATACTCAAAATGTGTTAATTGAAGAGTAATTTACATATAGAGAGATTCGAATGGCATGACAGTATAACTTTAAGAAAATACGATAAAATGATTTGTTTTTTATTTTATTTATGTTTTATGAAAAAGGATAACATGTTTTCATTTTTATGTATATGAATAATTTAGTTGACTATATGCATATCAATTAATTAATCAACCAAGTTATAAAACATATATGACATCTTCAAGATATATACAAACTTCATGAAAATCACCTTAACATGCAATATTGAAATTTAACCCGATAATTAACTATATGCAATTTACCCTAATTGTTCAGCAAATAGATAATATCAAAGCAATCAAACCTAATATCTATCTACGATTTTACTATATTTTACGTTTTAGGTACATTCAATAACGGGAAATACGAAGCAGGGATTCGATGAAGGGTTCGTCTTCATCTCCGAGCTACATCTTTCCAAAGCGTTTTCGGATTAAATACCTCGCAGGATAAGAGAAATGAATTTGTTAGCAAAATAATATAATGTAAAAGATAAACTACTAAAGTGATTTTAAAATTTTAAACTACTAATATAATTTAAAATTTTAACGTTCCATAATAAGCATCGAAAATATCCTAGACCAATCGATACTCAACCCGGACATACGCCCAAGTCCAAAATCGTCTTACGAACCTGTTACAACCTTCAAATCACGATTCTGAGGATATTTACTCAAAAGTCAAATCTTAGTTAACTCTTCCAACTTAAAGCTTTCGAATCTAGAATTTTCTATCCAAATCAATTCTGAACTTTTTGAAATTTGATTCCGACTACGCGTACAAGTCATAAAACATGAAGTGAAGCTACTCAAGGCCTAAAACCGCTGAACAACGCGCTAGAGCTCGAAAGGACAGGTCAGTTCGTTACAAGTCGCGTCAAATGTCTTGCCACGTCGGATGTTGACGAGACATTAAGTTTGACTGGACTCGATCCGTAATTTGAGTTAAATTCCACTAGCTTCCATGTAATGAATAGACTATTCTATGTAATAAAAAATATTTATTTAATTAAGAACTCTTTTAGTATTTATTTAAAAATATCAATGACTACAACAACGATGTAATAATTATTATATCATTTTTTAAAATAATAATAAATTGATAAAATATCCTAATATTTGAAAAACATGACAATTATCAATAAATTACTCATAGAGGCCTTTCCTTTACAAACAAGAGAAGTAATCGCACACGGCGAAGACGTATCACGGTAGGGAAGATGTACGAGTTTTCCTTTTGATAAGTGATCCCAGAGTGAAGAAGCAAGGCAAGGCGAAGGTTCATACATGGCAAATATAAATCGAATCTAGCCCCCTGGGTGCGCGCATACCGAAACGAACTTAGTTTCTCTAATTCCAACCGGAGCGATGTTGGGAACTTGCACTCCTGATTTAAAATTTAGAAAAATGCACAAAACAGTAGTATTTAACCAATTTCAATAAAATGATAGATATTTTCATATTTTGTAAAAATAGGAAAAATTATCAATAAATTGCATTAAAACTAAAAAATGTGCAAAAAATTATATTTATATCATTTTTGACTAGGAAGCCTGCAGAAGTTAATTTTTAAATATGGAGGCTCAAAATTGACAGTCAACAGTAGCGTTATGGATTTTAGGGTTCTTGGGATCAGTTTTTGTCGCTAGCGGAGTTTGCCTACAACAACAGCTACTAATCGAGTATTCAGATGGCTCCCTATGAGGCATTGTATGGGAGGTAGTTTCATTCGTCAGTTGATGCAATATAATTGCTCCGATACCAACTGATGCAATATAAAAAGCGAAAACAAGAAAACAAAAGATAGAAGCAAGACGCTCAATGAACTATCAAGACAACAAGTAGGAACTAGTCTACTTACCTTCTTGATGAAGTCACGGAGTACCTATGCTATACGAACAACCCTCAAGACAACAATGGTCTTGCAAACTGTTCGATCAAACAATGAATGAGTTCAATTTTGAATCACACCAAAATTGGATAAGTTAAAGTCACACGTTGGAAGCACAAAGGCTTGGCCGAAAATTTCTTGTAAAATTGATGTAAAGTCCCAAAAATAATAAAGTGTTTAGGCTTATATAGAATGAGCCTTTACCTAAATCAAATAGGAAAAGAATAACTAGTAAACTAAATCAACTAGGAAACAAATAACTAACAAAAAAGCCACAATTTGGCTAAGTTTAAGAAGTAGTCACGCAGGACTCCAAAACATGCAAGAATTAATATCTTCCATAACTACACAATAATCTCAACAAAGTAACAAACATCACACGCCAAACACTTGGCTCTTCCTCACCATCAAATGTGCATTATGAAACTCTTTAGCTTGACTTCTCGTGAATGGTCTTGAAGGTCAAGGATCAGGTTGACCTGCATCATCCTCCCCTTCTTGGGAAGATTTCGTCCTTGAAATCGAACCTTCTTCATCTTTCAAAGCAACACAAGGAGTCAAGTCAGTGACATTGAATGTCTTAGAAACAGCATAATCATCAGGCAGATCTATGATATAAGCATTATTATTGATCTTCTGCAACACTTGAAATGGTCCATCTCCCCGCGGAGCCAACTTCTGTTTCCTATGGTTCGGAAATCTTTCCTTTCGGAAGTGCACCCAAACCCATTCACCTTTCTTTAAGCCCAGCTTTTTCCTTCCTTTATTCTTCTTGACCGCTACCTTTTCATAAGCATCCTCCAAAGTTTTCTTCACCTTAGCATGCAATTCGAGCAACGCAGCTGCCCGATTTTCTCCATCAACGCTAATAACTGCATCTCTCGGCAAAGGAACAAGATCAAGTGGTATCAAAGGATTAAAACAATAAACACATTCAAATGGAGTAATGCTAGTCATGAGATGAACAGTTCTATTATATGCAAACTCCATAATAGGTAATCGGTCAGCCCAAGTGCCGGACTTCCCTTTGGTCAAAGCTCGAATAAGAGCTCCCAAGGTGCGACTAACAACCTCAGTTTGACCGTCAGTCTGTGGATGATGTGATGTAGAAAACAACAATTTGGTACTAAGAGCACCCCACAAAGACTTCCAAAAGTGACTCAAAAACTTAGCATCTCTATCACTAATAATAGTTCGAGGCACACCATGCAACTTTAGTACATTAGCAATAAACAAAGAAGCAACATGTTGTGCATCATCACATTTTTTACAAGGAATGAAATGAGCCATCTTAGAAAACCTATCAACAACCACATAAATGCTATCATGACCACCCTTAGATCGCGACAGCCCCATCACAAAATCCATCGAAACATCTACCCAAGGACTAGTAGGAACAGGTAAGGGAGTATACAAACCATGATTATTAGACCTAGACTTAGCTCTTTTACACTCAAAATATGCTCCACATATTCTCTCGACATCTCGCCTCATCTTAGGCCAATGGAACTTTCCCCTAATATAGCTAAAGTCTTGTCTACCCCAAAGTGTCCCATCAAGCCCCCACAATGCGCCTCACGCACCAACAACTCTCGCCACGAGGACTCGGGTATACAAACTCTCCCCTTCTTAAAAAGGTACCCATAATGCAATTGATACTTCTCAACTCGCTGCCCACTAGTTATGGCATCACACACACTCTTATGTTTAGGGTCATGCTCATACATAGAATTAATACTCTCAAAACCCATCAACCTAGACGCTAACGTGATAGCCAAAGCAACCTTCCTAGATAGTGCGTGAGCTACTACATTCTCCTTTCCCTTCTTGTAATGAATCACGTAAGGAAAACTCTCAATGAACTCTACTCACTTGGCATGTCGTTTATCTAGTTTCTCTTGACCCCTAAGATGTTTGAGTGACTCATGATCACTCCTAATTACGAATTCCTTAATGTGAAACAGTAGTAGGAGTACGCCAGTCTCTAATAGCTTCTACCTTAGATTCATCTACTTCAACACCATTAACACTTACAACAAATCCAACAAATACAACTTTCTTTACACAAAAGGCACGCTTCTTGTAATTAACATATAACTTTTCGGCTCTTAATACTTCAAACACTTGCCTTAAGTGATCAACATAGTCATCAAAACTTCTACTATAAATCAGGATATTATCAAAGTAGATGACCACAAACTTATTAAGAAACGGTTTAAGCACATGATTCATTAATCGCATGAACGTACTAGGTGAGTTGGAGAGACCAAAAGCCATCACCAACCATTCATATAGACCAAACTTGGTCTTGAATGCAGTTTTCCACTCATCACTTGGTTTCATAAGGATTTGGTGGTAACCGAACCTAAGATCAACCTTAGAAAACACACTTGAACCACATAACTCATCTAGCATGTCATCTAACCTAGGGATAGGATGACGATACTTTACCGTTATCTTGTTGATGGCTCGGCAATCAACACACATCCTCCAGGTGTCGTCTTTCTTTGGAACCAAGATCACGAGTACGGCACACGGACTTAGACTCTCTTGTACTAGCCCCTTATTCAATAGCTCATCCACTTGTCGTTGCAACTCCTTAGCATCCTGTGGATTGCTTCGATATGCGGGTTTATTCGAAATTTGTGACCCCGGAACAAAGTCAATTTGGTATTCTATCTCCCTCAATGGAGGTAGTCCACTTGGCATCTCCTCGGGAAACATGTCCACATATTCCTGTAAAACATCATTAACAACACTAGGCAAGGGGTGAAAATTAGTAGAAACTTCATTGTCACACTCAACCTCACAAATAGAATCATTATGCTCAGGTCTTAAGGTAGAACCATCACTAGTTCCTCCCCTACATTCTTCCAAGTACTAGCGGTTCTTTCAAGGTTCTCCACTCGGATACTAAGTGCCTTTACTTCAGCCCATAGCTCGGCTAAAGTAATGTTGGTCACAACCTTTTCTCCTTCCATAGCCATGTACCTGCAAAAGAAACAAGACTAGAGAATGTGTTAAGGTTAGTTAAAAATACTCTCTCTCACTTTTTGAATGACTCTCGGGTTCACTCGAATTTTCTGGTAGGATTTCACACTTGTCTTCAAATTTACCCTTCGCGAACGCGGCTAGCCTCTCGTGAATGCGTAGGGTTATGAGGCATGGGAGGGGAGCTTAGCCGTTACTCTTCACGTACACGACATCAGGATCGCGAACGCGAAGGCGGGAGGGAGTAAGCTTTCACGAACGCGGAGAGTAGCTCGCAAATGCGTAGGCCTTTGGCCACTGCTGCTTCGCGATCGCGTCAGATGTCTCGCGAACGCGATGAACACCTGACGCCCAGCCTTTAAAACTTCTAAAAATTGGGATTTAACCCATTTACCATCTCCATGCCTAGAAGCGATTTTGAAGAGAAATTTCGTCTCCACTTTATAGGTTAGTATATTTTAACTAGTTTTCTATCATTTCCATCCACACCCAATGATTTCTAACCTTAATCTATTCTCTTTCATGGTAGAAAATTAGGGATTTAGGTAGAATTGGGGATTTTTATAAAATTGAGATGTAGACCTCAAATTGAGGTCTGATTTCGAAACTAATCACATAATCTGGCTCAGGGTGAATGGGTAATTGGGTTTTGATCCAAATCTCGAGTTTTGACCAAGCGGGCCTAGGGTTGTCTTTTGTTGACTTTTTCCAAAATCATTAAAGATTAAATCTTTTTTACTCGTGGATAGTTTCTAAATCTTATTTTTAATTGTTTGAACTATATTTGGTTAGATTCGATTGGTTTGGAGGCGAATTTTAGTGGAAAGGTCCCATTTGAGCTTTGATTTGATTATGGAGCGAGGTGAGTGTCGTGGTTGACCTTGACTTGAGGGACTAGGACTTGTTAGCCTATTTATTACGTGTTTAAAGTGTGGGAACAATGTATATGTGAGGTGACGAGTACTTATGTGATGTTGTTGGGTTAAAGCATGCGGTGGAACTTGTTCTTTGTGTTTTATTGCATTATTAATTATGATATCCATGCTTAGGTTAGGTTATTACTTCTTTGATTATTTCCTCCGTAATTATTGCTTATTTCATAATTATTGAGTATTTTTGAAGTTGAAGTTTGGTATCTTGGAATCATATTTGATGTTAAATAAATTCTCCGCCTTATTTAATTCCCGAAGTCATATTATCTTCATTACATGGCAAGAAAGAGTGTAAAAGCACAAAGGGTAATGTGGTGCCGACATTTATCTCATTTATTGATTAATACATAGTGAGGAAAAGAGTAAAAGCACGAAGGGTGATGCCGTACCATTTATCTCATTTATTCATTATTATATGGTGAGGTTGAGATTAAAAGCATGAAGGATGATGCCATGCAATTTTATTTTACTTATATCATCATTTCATGGTAAGGACGAGAGTAAAAGCGCGATGGGTGATGCCGTGCCATTTTCATATCATTGTTTATATGATTTCATTGGTTGATGTTTTATTTGACTACTACGTGATTTCATACCTGTCATAGTTATCATATTTCCCTCCTTTTTGCATCTACCTCCCAGTTTGTATGTTGTTATTCTCTGTTATTGTTACTGCTTACATATACTTGTACAAGTTTACGTAGGTGTCCTGTCATAGCTTCGTCACTACCTCGTCGAGGTTAGGCTCGACACTTACAGAGTACATTAGGTCGGTTGTCCTCATACTACACTTCTGCACTTCTTGTGCAGATTTTGGTATTAGTCCCAGTGGTGCATGAGGTCGTCAGCTCGGATCATTGCATATGGAGATTTGAGGTAGATTTGCTGGCGTCCGCAAACCTTGAAGTCTCCTTCCTCTTCCCTCTTTTACTGTTCATTTCTTTCGAAGCAATTGTATTTATTTCAGACTCTGTTTGTAGAACTTCTAGTTGCTCGTGTACTCATGACTCTGGATGTTTGCAAGTAGATATTATCATATTACTTATGTTGGTACTGTATCAGATTGGGTTTCTATTTCTCTGTGTATATCATTATTGTGTCCAAACTGTTAAAAATTGGCTGTTTAATTATCTCACGTCAGCTTGCCTAGCAAGTGAATGTTAGGTGCCATCACGACCCAGAGGTTGAGATTCTGGATTGTAACATCTAATAATAATATGATTATGTATTTCGTGATAATTTATAAATAAAGTTATGAAAATTAATCGTATCGATACAAAGAGAAACCGAAATGATTGGAACTATTTTAAAAAGTATAATTTTAATTATACACAATAAAATAATCAAAAAAATTATTGTGATATAAATTTCTTAAGATAACCAACTAAACAAACACCATTCATACTCCCTCATATAAACTAATCAACAGAGTTGCATGTGTTGATAATTATGTGTGGTGCATCTAGCCATACCTTCTTTCAAAAGGAGTTGTGCGTGAGTAGGGGTACTAATGGATTTTTCCACCTAATTTTGTTTTGGTTAAATACTAAGATCATTCGAATATAAGAAGGGAAAAAAAGGGGGATCATTCGAATATTATAGAGGGAAGGTTATAAGAGCGATGCTAAACAGTGTTCATGTGCACTTCAGTAAGTTTAACGTTAGTCGTAACAGTGTTGTGGATGTTTCAGGTAAGCTGGATCCTATGTGCTCAAGTTTTGTAAATTAGAGGACAAATTGTGCTTAAAGTTATATTGGAAGGACAAAATTAAACCTACCCTAAAGGTAAGGGGATAAGTTTGGCCAAAATCTCAAATAAGTGGCTCCAAAAGAAAAAAAGAACAGAAACAAAAATACTAATCCTCTGCCTTTGTCAGTCCCACACTTTTTTCTTCGCCTCACCAGTACTACTCCGTTTTATACCCATTAATTAAAGATTTATAATTGTGACATTCAAGAAGATTTGAAGGATTCGGCCACGCTCCCTTCGAGGTAATCTCATGGCTCAAAATTTAACTCAGTGGGTGTTTTGGTTTATTTATGATGGAACCTTTAATGATTTTTTCAAATTGTAATTTCTTCATTTTCTTTTTGTGAATTTTGATATTTGATTCTACTAGTTAATTGGTGTTATTTCCTGTTATATTTGTGTGATTAGATTCATTTGTAATAATCCATATGGAGGCGGACTCATGATTTAAACATGATGATTTAAAGTTCTTATATTTGCTTAAAATTTGGGTTCAGTTGTACCCAATATAAAGTAAGGTTGTTGCTGACTTATGAGAACTAAAAAAACATTTTTCTTCCTCCTCTAACTGCAAAGCTTTGGTTGTATAATTTCATCATTAAAAAAGAAATAAGGTTTTCCATTTGATGATTTATTGAAGAGAAACTGTGAATTGAGAAAACGACATGACTTGAGCAATTACGTTTTCTTTTAAGAGCTATCAATGTTGGGTCTGCATTGGTGTGTGTTGAATCATGTTGTTGATTTGGATAAATTGTGTAATGCATTAACCAAACACCAAATGAAATGGACTAAAAATCTTATTGTAAAATAATTTTAATTATATAATGCTTTGTGGATGTGAAAAATGAAAAAATAAGAGAGCTAACTACTTACGGATTGGTGGTTAGTGATATGGTAGAAGGGATCCTCATATAAGATTATTAGGCTGTGTACAATTAAGAAACTTCAATATTTCTAGGTTTTTTCGTATAGATGTCTCTGCACAAGGTTACTCTTGATACATTGAAGGATGAGTACAACTGCATCCCAGATTCTGCAGATAGTAAAAGAAACATCAGAACATGTGACGACAATACAACTTGAACGATTAATCTCCTGCAGCTGCCCTGATTTGTTAAAGCCTGAGCTAATAAGCTGAATTTAAAGGTATGAGGTGAGTCAATTGGTAGACAAACATATCAGTTTCGTTCAAGATATCCATTTGCCTAACTAAGCAATTTCTATACCAAACAAGTTTTAAGTTGTCCAAAGTCTTTGTGGTATGAAAGTTAGTAAAGTGGTGCGGCATTAGTACCTCAATCACTTCCTGGGAATCTTTAGTCATAATAATATCATCCATATGATCAACTAGGTTGGGACACAGACGCTACGTAGGGTGTCAATAGAAATCAGAATGGTGTGACTCGGATCCATCAATTGGAAGAAAGAAACTAAATAGCTTTTGAAGGGTTACATTTAAGGCATGAAAGTTGGGTTAGTGCCGAATTTAACAAAATAGCTGTTTAATGACAATAACAAAGACAATAACGAGACAAAGGATTTGGAGGAGGTTTTGTATGGTTGAAGTTTGATTTGGTTGAAGATTTAGAATCTCTTCTCCTAAATGTTTATGGACATTCTATGTTTCCTTTTACTTGGTATTTCAGTCAAAATATTGGTGGTGTGATGATTTTTATGTTTTTACTCATAAGCAGTTCTATTGATGTCGTACTAAGAAAATTGTGATCTGATTGATCAGAATGATAATTTATTTCACTCTTTTTTTCCCTTCCAATCTCTTCTTATTGTATGTAATTCTTGAGTACTATGTATAGAGTTGGCATTGGCACCATGGCTAAATCCAAAGCAGATGAGAAGATTCTCGGCTACAACGATGTTGTTCTCAGGCGATCAGATTTGGACATTCTCAATGGTCCTAATTATCTCAATGACCGGATCATTGAGTTCTATTTTAGCTATCTCAGCTCAAGCTTTCCATCTTACGACATATTGCTGGTACCACCTTCTATTGCTTTCTGGATTAAAGAGTGTCCTGATCCTGCAAGCCTGAAGGATTTCATGGAACCACTTTACCTTTCTAGAAGGAAGTTGATTCTCTTACCTATCAACGATAATTCTGATGTGTGCATGGCTGAAGGTGGGAGTCATTGGAGCTTACTGGCTTTTGAGAGAAACTCCAATGTATTTGTACATCATGACAGCAGCTACGGGTTCATGAATGAGTATCATGCCAAACAAGTATACAAGGTGACTCTTCCTTATACAGCGTCCAGCGCCACTTACAAAGAATGTCCAGGCACGCCAAAGCAAGTGAATGGTTATGATTGTGGCGTGTATGTCTTAGCGATTGCACGAGTCGTCTGTCAATGGTATGCTAGCAGTGGAACCCAAGATGCAGATACTCTGTGGTTCTCCCATTTGGAACAGGTCAGTCCAAGTGCTGTTTCTACAATGCGTAATGAGATTCAGGGTTTAATAAAAGGTCTGATGGCTGCACCTAAGAGTGTGGCGTAACCTCAATGAAGTGGGTGAAAATTATGGATGAACGGTGCTTAAATTCCAGCATAGACCAAACACACTAGGTAATTTTTTCTCGTGTACCTAAGCTTTGTGGCAAAATTATTCGGTACTTGTGTTGGTGGGATGTTGGTGGGAGATAGCAGGTACAGAATCGTCAAGCTGTGCGCAAGTTGGAATATTTATATTAAAATATAAAACTAAAAGGCTTGATGACAGGGAGGTGCTCATGGTTCAGTTAGGAGTTTCTACTTGGCAGATAAGGGGTTTAGATGCAAAATTCCGCACTTGTACTTTTATGCTCCTTACGTGTACTGGTATTGTAAAAACTTCTTTAAGAAGTTCATATTAGATTGTCAGTTGTCTCTCACAATTTTGTTGACATTTGCAGGGAAGATTTTGTTGATATTTCAATAGAAAGCTAATGGAGAAAAAGTAGGAGTATAGAATCTCAATTTTCATACAATGATATTGAGTGATAAAGCGTAGTGATTGATAATGATTCATCCTGATTGTCCGCGCTGGTAGTAGATATTTATGAAAACACTTAAAATTTATTAATAATTTCAGAGATCTCCCCTCAGGATTGACTCTCTAATAATTATCTCTCTCGTAATACTCTCTGACAATTATCTCTCTCGTGATTCACAATATTACGCTTACCTCCCTTGTTTTGATTTTTGATATAACAATTCTACTAATCTAATTATCATTAATATAAAAGTTTATGTTCTAACTAAATTACCGTTTCTAATATACCCTATGTTTACTTAATTTTGTAAGCTTTTGTTTTTAAATTCATATGAATTATTTTGTTAGTGCAACAATTACTTTGCACATGGCGTTGGTTCTAAATGCATTGACATTTGTTATCTTGGTGTATCTTTTCCGATTGGCTCACTCCATCTAACATGGCACTACTCGACAGCTTCTTCGTATGCTTTGTCTCCATGTACCAGTGACAATATAATCAACGGGGTCAACTGGGGTTTCAAATGTTAAAGGGAATTGCGGCAAATTGTGTGGTGGTGCCTCTAGTATCCTTTGAGACGTATTCAAAGGCTATATAGATTTGTTTCAATTTTTTAGATAATGGAAAGGAATTTTTGTTTACGATGGCCTAAAGTCTGTAATATAGATGCCGGAGTTATGGTAGTTGACGAGTTCGGATTACACTTCTTTTGAGAACGTCTTCTGGGATAGTGGCGGGCCGTCGGCAGTGGAAGTTGAACAAATGATGGGAGATGAGAAAAGTGGTGGACATTGAGTAGGCGATGGAGAAAAATTTGTGAGCGGTAGTGGTGGAATGGGTGAGGGTGACCGGAAACATGGTGAAATGAATTTTAAAATGTGTTTACAAATTAAATAATTAACAAAAATCATATGAGAAAGCTTAATTTAGTCACATCATAAGTCTTTATATTAATGATAACTAGATTAATAGATTTGTTACATAAAAAATCAAAAAAAAAAAAAGAAAAAGAAAAAGAAAAGAGGTAAGCGTAAGATTTTTTGTCACACCCCAACCTGGGAAGGCGTGGCTGACACTCAGTACCGTATTTATGGACCACAACTCGTAATGTATAATTGTAAGTGGGAAAACGTTGTACAACAAACCATCGTACTCAAAACATGAATACACATGGGACGTCAAGGCCTCTGATATACTGTATGATGTTAGGCCAAAATGATATATTTTTAGTACATTACTCGCCCTATATTTTGTTGGTTTATTGATTAATTGTGCGATATTTGAGCTAAATTGTGTAGGAACATTGGAAGAAATAGTCGAATGAAAGTTGCACAAAAAGAGGACAAAAAATTCAAGAAAATAGCACAAAAGCATCAAGTACCCAAACTGTGCTACAGACCAGGCTTCGCGAGGTCTATAGCCAGCTTGACCGCGCTGTAGACCAGGCTTCGCGAGGTTTAAATCCAGGTTGACCGCGCTATAAGCCTGGCTTCGCGAGGTCTATAGCCCGGTAATTAAAAGTCGCAGGTTAAAAGACTCCAACCCAGATTTGGACTGGGGAATTTCGGCCCGAACATAATACTTCCCAGACACTACTTTGGAGAAGAAAAAGGCTAGAGAGCATGGTGGAGCCAGAAGAAAACGAGTTTTTGTTTTCCCTCCGTTAATCTCTATTCTTTGTAGTTTAATGTCTTTAAACATCATGACGATTGTTGATACATTTATGAGTAGCTAAACTTTCTAATCTAGGGTTTGATGGAACATATTGGAGGATGATTTTCTACTACGTTTAATATAGATTTGCCTTTGATTTTTCTCCGCTTGTTCAACTATATTTTCGTTGTTGTTGATCGAAGAGCTCTCATTTAGCTGTGCCTATTTAGTGCGTATATTGCTCGAGAGAGAGTACATATTTAGGTAGTTGTTGAACAACATCACTCCTAACGTATTTGAGAGATCAATACGGAGGGTTTAAAGGCAGGATTAGAGATAACGAAACCTTGGTGCGATCATAAGAGCGGTGAATTAGTGCCAGCTAGCATAGTTCGAGAAAATACGTTTAGTAAATTGTTGTAGTTGTTCGAGAGAGAGCTACGACACCCAAAGTACTCACGATCGGTAGAGAATGCTCAGGCGAATTTATAGGAAATGTGGCGGGGGAGATTCCGACAATAGGGGAAATCATAACCCTAGAATTTTTTAATTCTTGTCCACAATATCTGCTCTGTTAGTTATAAATTACTGCATTCTTACTTACTTTGCTCTTAGTTAGTAAAAATTCAAATCGTTATTTAATCTTTGTGAAGGTTGAATACTTGAATTCGTGCAAAACTAGTGGTTGTAATTAGTAGGTTAATTCCCTGTGGGATTCAACTCCGGACTTGTAAACCAGATTATATTTGCAACGACCGCCAGATCTCTTAGGAGGCATAGTTGGGTGTGATCAAATTTTAGCGCCGTTGCCGGAAAGTTAATGGTGTTATTAATTACGGCTAAAAGAATTGTTAGAATTCGTAGTTTATTTAGCTTTTTCGACTTGAAATTCATTAAATTGAAACTCTAACGTCTGTAGTCTTGTGTGTTACAAGTGCATGCCTAGAAACTCCTCAAGAACTGGTGAATTGTACGAAGCATTACCGGATTATGAGAAAGCTTTCAAGGCACTAAAACGAGGAAACAAGAAAGACAAACGACAATAGAACTCAACAGAACGAATCGAACTAGACATGGGTGACGTAATAAATAACCAAAACAATGTGAATGACCCAAACAATCAGGGTGTAGAACCTCTTGTGCCAGAAGCATCATTGTATGATTGGGCACAACCCACCGCTAAAAACCCGGGAACCGCAATTGTAGTCCCTCTGATACAAGCGTAATCATTTCAAATTACAAACAACATGCTACATTTGTTGCAGAACAAGGGACTGTTCTCGGGGTCTTATATTGAAGATCCACAGCAGCATCTGAAAAATTTTCTGTCGATTTGTGTCACGCAAAGGCAATTGAATGTGACACCGGAAGCAATAAAATTGTTGTTGTTTCCATTCTCAGTGACGGGAGAGGCTCAGACTTGGCTCAATTCGCTCCCCATAAACTCTATCACCACTTGGGAGGAATTAGTCAAGCAGTTTTTGAACAAGTTCTACCCACCCAATAAGACAGCCAAGCAAGTTGATGAGATATTGAGCTTTAGGCAGAAACCAGCTGAAACATTGCAAGAAACGTGGGAGAGGTTCAAAGGGATGTTGGTTTAGTGTCCACACCATGCCATTCCGGATCAGATGTTGTGGCAAAGGTTCCACATGGGATTGGCAGACAGCTTGAAGGCTAATGTTGATGCTTCAGCAGGAGGAGCATTTTTGAGCAAATCATTCAGGGAATGTAAGGTCTTACTTGATAAAATGGCTCAAAACTCATGATGGATGACAAGAGATTCTACAATCACTCCTGTAGTTCACTCAGTAACTTTAGACCCAAACAACTCCATGACTGAGAATATGGCTACGATGATGACCCAATTGAGTATCTTAACCAAAAAGATTGATGAGTCAGGCTAGAAGCAGATGCACATAGTTGACACGACAAGTGGAGGATTATGCACACCATGCATTAATCAGCCATATGTGTGCTCGTGGAGTGATAAGAGTGACAATTAGAACTATCAAGAGAATATGAACTGTGTGGGCAACTATGGAGGCCAGAGAAAGGGTTGTCAGACTTGGGGACATCAAAATCAACAATATAGGCCAGCACAACAGTTGTACAATAATAATTGATGCAGTATTAAAACGCGGAAACAAGAAAAGAAAAGATAGAAGCAAGACGCTCTATGAATTATCAAGACAACAAGTAGGAACTAGTCTACTTACCTTCTTGATGAAATCAAGGAGTACCTATGCTATACGAACGACCCTCAAGATAACGATGATTTTGCAAATTGTTCGATCAAACAAAGGAACACGTTCAATTTTGAATCATACCAAAATTGGACAAGTTAATTCCCACGATTTTTGGGAGCAATGTTGCTGCCGTTTTTTTATTCAAAATAATGTCAAAAAAGTATCAAAATAATGAAGTGTTTAGGCTTATATAGAATGAGTCTTTACCTAACTCAACTAGGAAAAGAATAACTAGTTAACATAAATCAACTAGGAAACAACTAATTAACAAAAAGGCCACGATTTGGCTAAGTTTAAGAAATAGTCACGCAGGACTCCAAAACAAGTAAGAATTAATGTCTTCCATAACTACACAATAATACACGCCAAACGCAAACTCACACGCCAAACGCTTGGCTCTTCTTCACCATCAAATGTGCATCATGAAGCTCTTTAGTTTGACTTCTCGTGAATGGTCTTGAAGTCTTAAACGTATCATGATCAGGTTGACTTGCATCATCCTCCCCTTCTTAGTAAGATTTCGTCCTCGAAATCGAACCTTCTTCATATTTCAAAGAAACACAAGGAGTCAAGTCAGTGACATTGAATGTCTTAGAGACAGCATAATCATCAGACAGATCTATGACATAAGCATTATTATTGATCTTCTGCAACACTTGAAATAGTCCATCTCCCCGCGGAGCTATCTTCCCTTTCCTATGGTTCGGAAATCTTTTCTTTAGGCAGTGCACCCAATCCCAGTCACCTTTCTTTAAGTCTAGCTTTTTCCTTCCTTTATTCTTCTTGACCGCTACCTTTTCATAAGCATCCTCCAACATTTTCCTCACCTTAGCATGCAATTCGAGCAACGCAGCTGCCCGGTTTTCTCCACAACGCTAATAACTGCATCTCTCGGCAAAGGAACAAGATCAAGTGGTATCAAAGGATTAAAATCATAAACACATTCAAATGGAGTAATGCTAGTCATGCGATGAACATTTCTATTATATGCAAACTCCATAATAGGTAATCGGTCAGCCCAAGTGCCGGACTTCCCTTTGGTCAAAGCTCGAATAAGAGCTCCCAAGGTGCGACTAACAACCTCAGTTTGACCGTCAGTCTGTGGATGATGTGATGTAGAAAACAACAATTTGGTACTAAGAGCACCCCACAAAGACTTCCAAAAGTGACTCAAAAACTTAGCATCTCTATCACTAATAATAGTTCGAGGCACACCATGCAACTTTAGTACATTAGCAATAAACAAAGAAGCAACATGTTGTGCATCATCACATTTTTTACAAGGAATGAAATGAGCCATCTTAGAAAACCTATCAACAACCACATAAATGCTATCATGACCACCCTTAGATCGCGACAGCCCCATCACAAAATCCATCGAAACATCTACCCAAGGACTAGTAGGAACAGGTAAGGGAGTATACAAACCATGATTATTAAACTTAGACTTAGCTCTTTTACACTCAAAACACGTTCCACATATTCTCTCGACATCTCGCCTCATCTTAGGCCAATGGAACTGTTCCCTAATATAGCTAAAGTCTTATCTACCCCAAAGTGTCCCATCAAGCCCCCACAATGCGCCTCACGCACAAACAACTCTCGCCATGAGGACTCGGGTATACAAACTCTCCCTTTCTTAAAAAGGTACCCATCATGCCACTTATACTTTTCAATCCGCTGCCCACTAGTAATGGCATCATACACACTCTTAAATTTAGGGTCATGCTCATACATAGACTTAATACTCTCAAAACCCATCAACCTAGATGCTAACGTGATAGCCAAAGCAAACTTCCTAGGTAGTGCGTCAGCTACTACATTCTCCTTTCCCTTCTTGTAATGAATCACGTAAGGGAAACTCTCAATGAACTCTACCTCCTTGGCATGTCGTTTATTTAGTTTCTCTTGATCCCTAAGATGTTTGAGGGACTCATGATCACTCCTAATTACGAATTCCTTAGGCCATAGGTAATGTTGCCAATGAGCTAAAGCTCTCACGAGGGCATACAACTCTTTGTCGTACGTAGAGTAATTCAAGGCAGCCCCCTTCAACTTCTCACCAAAATAGGCAATAGGCTTTCCATCTTGCATAAGAACACCTCCAATTCCCACCCCCGAGGCGTCACACTCAATTTCAAACACTTTAACTAAAATCAGGTAATTGTAACAATGGGGCAGAACTAAGCCTACGTTTCAACTCTTGGAAGGCACCCTCTTGCGGCTCCCCCCACAGAAAAGGCGTGTCTTTTCTCACCAACTCTGTGAGCGGTGCTGCTATGGTGCTAAAGTCTTTAACAAAGCGCCTGTAGAAACTAGCTAGTCCATGGAAACTTCTAACATGTGAAACAGTAGTAGGAGTAGGCTAGTCTCTAATAGCTTCTACCTTAGATGCATCTACTTCAACACCATTAAAACTTACAACAAATCCCAGAAATACAACTTTCTCTACACAAAAGGCACACTTCTTGTAATTAACATATAACTTTTCAGCTCTTAATACTTCAAACATGTTACAACCCGTAACTGCGTACGTTAGATTACGCTGTAAGGTAGTCTATATATAGGGCCTAAGAACTAGAAAAGAGTTCAAAAGTTAAGAAAAAGAGCAAAAGGCTCAGAGTTGGGTATGCTACCGCAAAACTCACATGCGCCGCATATCTAACATTGAAATCGCAGACCAAGACAGACTTCTGGACAAAGACCAGTGCTAGAAATGCGATCATAAGTGCGATCGCATTTATGAAATACGAACCGCGTATTATACCTAATGTGTCGCAAACTGAAACAGATTTCTGGGCAGAAATTTATGTCAGGAATGCGGTCAGTATGCGATCGCATAAAGGCCTCCTGTATCGCATAATGAGATAGATTTTTGGGTCACGGTTCGCGTCCAAAATGCGAACCACATGTTGGTTCTGCGACATAAATGCGATCGCAGACTGGTAGGCGACAGACACATGCTTTACTTATTTACTGACCTATAAAAGGGGCATAGACCAGTTATTTCACCATTTTTCTGAAACCCAAACCGAGTAGAACCCCCTGCGACCCCTTCTCAAGATCTCACACAAACCTTAACCAATTTCTCCCTCTTCCAAGTTCTAATTGGGGAAAAGAATCTAGAGATGGAAGCACCAAGGAAAAGCCCCAACTGATTTTCCCCTCTTTCAAGCCCTAATTGGGAGTAAGGCCTAGAGGTTGAAGAACCAAGGAAGAGGGCTAATTTATCCAACATGCAAGGTAAGTTACTGCTATCTTTATACACCCTTTCTCCTGGGAATTCATGGTATTTCGTTCTATGCATGTAAGAACTCATGGGATGGTGATTGGGAGCCATGAGTTCAAGTTAACTAGTGGTAATGGACTGGGTTGTGGTTGTTTTGGGTTGTTGTTGAGCTGCATCTCTTACTACTATTATTGTGGAGTTTAGAAGAAGAAGGGTGTGGAGAAACACCATATAAATTTAGGGCTGTGGTTGATTGTAACTATAACATTTAGAGGATAACGATAGAATCGTTTCTTTCATTGTAGACTGAGGAAATTGTAACTGTGCGAAGCTTGAAATTGGTGCAGAAAATACCAAGTATGTGAGACCGTCCCTTTCTTTCTTTTGCATGACTCTAATTGAATACAATGCAATGAACGAGCCCCAAAGATGCTCTATTCTTAGAAGCTAGGAGTGCTTATATTGTTTTCCCTCTTATGGGAGGATTGATGTGTTTTTATTTCTTCGACCTTACGTCCCCATGAAAGTATGATTCACGTGAGTCCAGCATGCATTATCTATTTTACTTTACCGAGCCGCGCTATAGTCGGCTGGGTATGGCACCTATTGTGCAACTATACGTATATATATGTTTTATTCTACCGAGCCGCGCTATAATCGGCCGGGCATGGTACCTATTGTGTAACCACAGATCAGTTGGGTTTGATGATGATAAGGCTCACAGAGGCGTATGTATATGATGATGATAAGGCCCATAGAGGCGTATGTATATGATGATGATAAGGCCCACGGAGGCGTATGTATATGATGAATTTAAAAAGGATATATATGTGTATATGCATGTGCACATCAGGCATGTCATGATTCATCGCCCTCAGAGGCATCCAGACAGTACAGGTTGTGTGTTTCTTATCCTGACGCATATTACTGTTCTTATATTATGTTCCTGTCTTACATACTCAGTACATTATTCGTATTGACATCCTTTTTTTGTGGACGCTGCATGTCGTGCTGCAGGTCCGGACAAACAGATAGACGAGTCTCCTCCACCACAGTAGGCTGTCCAGTTCGGCCGATATTGCGAGATCCATCCTTCGGACTTGCCGTAGTCTTGGTATGCATTTTGTTATAGGCATTATGGGCATGTCGGGGCCCTGTTCCGACACAGGTTACATCATGTATGTTCCAGTAGAGGCTCATAGACAAGGAGTGGGCTTATGTATAGTTGGATTGCCTTGTCGGCAAATGTATTTTGTTGTATAGTTTTTGCATCGCAGCCTTAAGGGCCATGTTATATATATATATATGTATTTTCATGTTATTGTATGGTATTTCAGTTGATTATGATCATGGTTTGCTATTCATACGGGCATCATAAGCCTTATAGATAATAAGGAATGTTAGATGAAAGGTATGCAGGCACCTGGTGAGCAGGGTCTGGGTGCCAGTCGCGGCCCTCTGGCTTGGGTCGTGACAAAACACTTGCCTTAGGTAATCAACATGGTCATCTAAACTTCTTCTATAAATTAGGATATCATCAAAGTAGACAACCACAAACTTATTAAGAAACGGTTTAAGCACATGATTCATTAATCGCATGAACGTACTAGGTGCATTGGAGAGACCAAAAGGCATCACCAACCATTCATATAGACCAAACTTGGTCTTGAATGCAGTTTTCCACTCATCACCCGGTTTCATACGGATTTGGTGGTAACCGGACCTAAGATCAATCTTAGAAAACACACTTGAACCACATAACTCATCTAGCATGTCATCTAACCTAGGGATAGGATGACAATATTTTACCGTTATCTAGTTGACGGCTCGGCAGTCAACACACATCCTCCAGGTGCCGTCTTTCTTTGGAACCAAGATCACGGGTACGACACACGGACTTAGACTCTCTCGAACTAGCCCCTTACTCAATAGCTCATCCACTTGTCGTTGCAACTCCATAGTATCCTGTGGATTGCTTCGATATGCGGGTTTGTTCGAAATTTGT
>MCJB01017411.1:0-15607 GCA_002018475.1 Nicotiana obtusifolia | reverse complement strand
ATTGTTGTTGTGGAAATGTTGTGGTATATGTACACATGTATGCGGGTTTGTTCGAAATTTGTGACCCCGGAACAAAGTCAATTTGGTTTTCTATCCCCCTCAATGGAGGTAGTCCACTCGGCATCTCCTCGGGAAACATGTCCCTGTATTCCTGCAAAACATCACTAACAACACTAGGCAAGGGGTGAACGTTAATAGAAACTTCATCGTCACCCTCAACAAAATCAGCTCCTTTATCTTCCTCAATCTCCTTGTCACTCTCCACCTCCCAAACAGTACAATCATGTTCAGGTCTTAAGGTAGAACCATCACTAGTTCCTTCTTTGGCGTGCTTCTGATTGCTAGAGGATCTTTCTATGTTCTCCAATCGGCCGTTAATTTCCCTTAATTCGGCCAAGAGGCCGGCCAAAGTAATGTCAGTCACAACCTTTTCTCCTTCCGTAGCCATGTACCTGCAAAAGAAACAAGACTAGAGAATATGTTAAGGTTAGTCAAAAATACTCTCTCTCACTTTTTTTTGAATGACTCTCGGGTTCAATCAAAATTTTGGGTAGTATTTCACACTTGTCGTCAAATTAGCTTCCTCTAATTGACCAAGTTCCTTTGCGACCTTTCAAGTTCACAAGATCAATAGTTTTCTTCGGGGTGAGTGAAGTTATGTGACTCGATAGGCGGTCAGCTTTTTTAAGTGAGCACAAGAAGCCAAGAATTATCTACGAATGTGAAAATTCTGAGTTTTAGAACGAGGTCCTACAAGCTCCAATATTAGTAATTACTTAAGTAGGGAAATTATCTAAGAATTACTAATTAGAAGTAGTGAAATTAAGAAAGAATTTTGAAATTAGTGGAAGGAGGAAGTTTTAGAAGCTTTCCTACTTTAGTTTGGAGAAGACCAATCCCCTCTCCCTAACCCTTTAGGAATTCGGCCTCCCCCCCTTCCTTTTCCAACACAAATAGCCCCTCCTCTCCTTGTCCAAATAGAATTTCAACTCCTTGAAACTTCTCCTTTTTGGATTGGGAGTTGTTTCCTTCTTGGACTAGAATTAGGGTTTCCTATTCTCATCCTTTCTCCTCCCCAAATTCGGCCTCCCTAACGCTTCTTAGGCCCTCTCCCACGTTTTTTACAATGCTCTTTTAAGAACAACAAATTAAAGTTCAAGAACTTCAAGAATTCAAGGAAATCTTGTTAAGAACATTTGAGGATTCAAGAACCTATTCAAGAACAACGTAAAACTCTTCAAGAACTTCAATTTTAACTCCAAGAACTTCAAGATTTTCAAGATTTAATCGTGCACCTTCAAGAATTTTCAACTAGAGTTTCAAGATTTCAAGATTATCGGTTTCTAACGATCAAGAACTTCAAGATTTGGCTCAAGAACGTTTCTTTATCAATCAATCTTCAAGACTTTAATCCCTAGATGATTCAACAACTTCAACAACACAAATTTTCGATTTTTCTTTCTTCTTTTTTTTGGTCACGTTTTTTTTTCAAAAATGAAATTTAAGAATTAGTACCTAAAACGAAGGCACGAAGAACATGATTGGGATTGTAGAAACAAACCCATTCCAAGCTCTAATACCAACTGATGCAATATTAAAACGCGGAAACAAGAAAAGAAAAGATAGAAGCAAGACGCTTTATGAATTATCAAGACAACAAGTAGGAACTAGTCTACTTACCTTCTTGATGAAATCAAGGAGTACCTATGTTATATGAACGACCCTCAAGATAACAATGATCTTGCAAATTGTTCGATTAAACAAAGGAACAAGTTCAATTTTGAATCACACCAAAATTGGACAAGTTAATTCATACGATTTTTGGGAGCAATGTTGCTGCCGTTTTTTAATTCAAAATAATGTCAAAAAAGTATCAAAATAATGAAGTGTTTAGGCTTATAGAATGAGCCTTTACCTAACTCAACTAGGAAAAGAATAACTAATTAAGCTAAATCAACTAGGAAACAACTAATTAACAAAAAGGCCACAATTTAGCTAAGTTTAAGAAATAATCACGCAGGACTCCAAAACAAGTAAGAATTAATGTCTTCCATAACTACACAATAATACACGCCAAACACAAACATCACACGCCAAACACTTGGCTCTTCTTCACCATCAAATGTGCATCATGAAGCTCTTTAGCTTGACTTCTCGTGAATGGTCTTGAAGGCTTAAATGTGTCATGATCAGGTTGACCTGTGATAATGGGTGTAAAAGTACTAAATTAATATAACTTATCCTATATTTTAACTCTTGATTGTTTGGATTTGGATGTTAAATCATATCGATTCATGTTAATATAATGTGTTTTATGTGTAGGAACAAGACTATAACAATCGGGGACGAAATCGGGGGAGAAAGCAAGCCAAAACAAGGAGAAAAGAGCACAAAAGAGGGAACCAGGCCACAGGCCAGCGCCCAGCGCTGCCTGTGGCGCTGGAGACAGTGAAGCTGAAAAAAACACACTGCCTCCAGTCCCCTGGACAGCGCCCAGCGCCCCCCAGGGGACTGATTCCGGAAAAAGTCTCCTACTTCGTCTAGAAGACCCCAAAACCGACCCAAAACCTTCCCAACTCCTATATAAACATCCCTAAACCCATTGTGAAGGGGAGAACGTGATTTTGGGAGCAAAAGGGAGGCTAGGAACATCAACAACATCATCAAATTCTCAGTTCATCAATCAAAACTAGTATCTCTATTTTAGTTTTCTTCTTTAGTTAATTGTTTTTGTTGAACATGAGTGGCTAATCACCCCTTGTTCTGGGGTTGTGATTAGCCATGAATATTGTGTTTCTAAGTTGACGGATTCGTGTTAATAGTTAATGTGGATAAGATTGTTTCTTCAATTCTATGCTAAATTGCTTAATTGCCTTGGCCATCAATTAAGTTCTATCAATTATCTATGCTATGTTTGGGAAAACCAAGTCTAGATTAGAATAAGGATTGAAGAAAGCATGTTCTTAACTTTGTTAAAAAGAGCGGATTCGTGGTTAAAATAGGAATATACTTAATCACCATGCTTAATTATAGAATCGTGTTCTTCATGCATTCTTGCTAGATTAATTCCATAGGAATATAGGCATTAATCTTGTTAGGAATAGGCGAATAGTACTTCGGAAGAAGGCTATGAGTATCATTATCGATTAATTAGCAATCTTACATTAACTACATGAACGATAAGTCAATTAGAACGCAATAGGATTGGAAACAAAATCACAACCCTGGAATCTTTGTTTTATTGATTACAAAATACATATTTGTTCTTTGCAATTCCTAGATTTACATTAGAATTACAATCTAGAATAAACTATATACTAAACTTGATCTTTGCTTGATTAAATAACAATATTAGTTGTTATAAAGTAGTTAACTTAAGTCCCTTGGGTACGATAATCCGGACTCATTGTCCTATATTACTTGTCGATCACGTATACTTGCGTGCGCGTAAGGAAGCAACAACCTGCATCAATAATAATATCCTGGAGCTGCATGACCAAAGGGTCAGGCTGTGCCTTATCAAATGCAACAAGGGTACAATGAACAGAATTAACAACTAGCTTATCAACAACCTCAACAGCAACAGATAGTGCGACAAAATGATGAGTTACTTGAAATTAAAGGAATGCTGCAACAACTCATTGGGTCTAGCGGGAAAATTGAAGAAAATGTCCACAAGATGCAAGAAAGGTAGTACCACACGACTCAGCTATAAAGGGCATTGAGATTCAACTAGGGAAAATATCCATAGCCCTTAACAATCGTCCTCAACGGATATTACCTACGGAGACACATGTTAACCCGAAAGAGTAGGGCCCCAAGCAGCTGATGGCTGTGAGTATGAGAAATGGTAGAGATGTTGATCTACAGCAAGAAATTGCTCGCGAAAGCCGACCAACTGAGATATTCGTGCCAGTACCAATTGAGGTAGATGAGTCAATTGAGCTAACATAAGTAAGGATCCAGCCATCCCAGGAGGAAATAAACAAGGAAAAAGAGGTCGCAAAGGAGGCTAAGGAAGTGCAAGAGAAGGCATTAGAAAAAGTGCCTGAGCAAGATCGAACTCAAGTCACATGAAAGAAGCGACCGCCAACACCCTTCCCACAGAGGTTGGCCAAATATAAGAAGGATGAGTAGTATAAGAAATTCATAGAGATGTTGAAGCGGATCCAGGTGAACATTCCATTGATTGATGCCTTGAGGGAGATGCCTGGTTATGTGAAAATGATGAAGGACTTGATGTCTCGCAAGTTCGACTTTCAAGATTTGGCAAATGTTACACTAACTCAGATATGTAGTGCTGTCATGACGAGACCCATAGCTGAGAAGCTATCCGACCCAGGGAGTCTTACAATCCCATGCACAATAGGTAGCTATGCTTTTGCTAAAGCATTGTGTGGTTTGGGGGCGATCATAAACTTGATGCCCTTGTCTATCTATAAAATGTTAGGCATTGGAAGAGCAAGACCCACATCCATGTTACTACAGCTAGCCGACCGAATGGTAAAGAGGCCATCAGGTATACTTGATGATGTACTTGTTCAGGTTGGAAAGTTTGTGTTTTCGGCAGCTTTTGTCATTTTGGACTACCAGGTACGAGGAGATTCCCATAGTTTTGGGAAGGCCGTTCTGGATTACTGGAAGAGCTCATATTGATTGTGAAACTGGGGAGCTAAAGATGAGACTGAACGATGAAGAGATAACGTTTAATGTGCAGAAGTCTATGCGGCAACCCAGTGAGTTTACTAATTTCTCTCTGATTGAAGCTGTGGATTTGATTTTGGAGGAGGAAGATGAGGCACTAAATGCAAAAGACCCCCTAGCAGCTTGCCTGATAAACCTAGAAGAGGTAGATGGTGAGGACTTGGCGGAGTGGGTTTAGGCCCTTGAAAGCCAAGGATACTGGAAAAGAGAGCTCGAATTCGAGCCTTTACACTTAGAAGAAAGAAAGACCCCTCCGGCTAAGCTATCAATCGAAGAGCCATCACAGTTGGAGCTAAAACCATTGCCGTCCCACCTCAGGTATGCGTTCTTGGGACCTAGTTCGACATTGCCTGTTATTATCTCATCTGGTTTGTTAGATGTGCAGGTAGAACAACTTTTGTAGGTTCTAAAGGAGTGCAAGACTTCAATTGGGTGGACCATTCCAAACATAAAGGGTATCAGCCTAACATTTTGTATGCATAAGATTCTACTGAAAGATGGGCACAAACCTTCCAGAGAACATCAAAGAAGGCTGAACCCCAACATGAAAGAAGTGGTGAAGAAAGAAGTGATCAAGTGGTTAGATGCGGGAATCATCTTCTGCATCTCTGACAGCAACTGGGTCAGCCCAGTTCAATGTGTGCCAAAGAAGGGTGGAATGACAGTAATGCAAAATGAGAACAACGAGTTTATCTCAACAAGATCAGTCACAGGATGACCAATCTGTATGGATTACAGAAGATTGAACAAGGCACCCGTAACGGCCACTTTCAGTTGTTATTCGTTGATCAGATGCTAGATAGATTGGCGGGGAGGTCCCACTATTGCTTCCTGGATGGATACTCAGGGTATAACCAGATCTCTATTGCCCTGGAGGAAAGAGAGAAAACGACATTCACCTGTCCGTATGGCATCTATGCCTTTCGGAAAATGCTGTTTGGCCTATGCAATGCACTCGCCACATTCAAAAGGTTCATGATGGCCATATTCATAGATATGGTGGAGGAAAAAATGGAGATGTTCATGGATGACTTCTCAGTGGTGGGGAACTCCTTCGATGATTGCCTTATGAACTAACTTGAAAAGAGTATCGAAGAGGTATGGAGATTAATCTGGTACTGAACTAGAAAAAATGCCATTTCATGGTACTAGAAGGTATAGTCTTGGGACTCCTAGTGTCAAGTAAGGGCATTGAAGTGGATCGTGATATAATTGAGAAGTCGCCTCCACCCACTTCTGTCAAGGCCAGAAGATTCCCTGGTCACGCCGGTTTTTACGGGCTTTTTATAAAAGATTTTTCCAAAATTGCTAACCCTCTGTGTAAATTGCTTGAAAAAGATCACCCCTTTGTGTTTTCTGATGATTGCTGGGTAGCGTTTAAGGAGTTGAAGAAGAGACTAGTGACTGCACCAATCATAGTGGCGCCCGACTGGGGACAACCTTTTCAGCTGATGTGTGATGCAAACGACTATGCTGTGGGAGCAGTTCTTGGGTAGAGAAAAGATAAATTCATGCATCCACTATTATGCAAGTAGAACCTTGAGTGTTGCCCAATTGAACTACACGGTGACAGAGAAAGAGATGCTAGCAGTTGTGTTCGCATTTGACAAATTCAGGTCATACCTGATAGGCTTGAAGCTAATTGCTTATACTGACCATGCTGCTCTCAGGTACCTAATTGAGAATAAGGAGTCGAAGCCACACCTAATTCGATTGGTGCTACTGTTGCAAGAGTTCGAATTGGAAATCTGTGACCGAAAGGGAACAGAAAACCAAGTTGCTGATCATTTGTCCAGGCTTGAAGGAGCTGAAAAGAGGGTTGAGGTGGAAGAGATCATGGAGACTTTCCCAGATGAACAATATTTAGCCACGAGCCTTGAGGTAGCGCCATGGTCTGCAGATATTGCAAATTACCTGGCAAGTGGTATTGTTTCCTATGACTTGTCTTCTGGGCAGAAGAAAAAGTTCTTTCGTGAATGTCATATGTATGTTTGGGATGAACCATATTTGTTTAGGATTTGTATTGATAACATGATCCGGAGATGTATTCCCGAGATAGACCAAGCTTCTGTTTTGCAGGCATGTCATGCTTCGTCTTATGGAGGCCATTTTGGAGGAGTAAGGATAGCTGCTAAAGTGCTGGAGTCGGGCTTTTATTGGCCGACGTTGTATAAAGATGCACACTTTTGAGTGAAAAGCCGCGATGAGTGCCAACGGACAGGGAATATTTCCCCTCGACATGAGATGCCCATGAACCCAACGCAAGAGGTAGAAGTATTTGATTTAATTGGAATCGATTTTATTGGACCATTTGTCAACTCATATATCAACAATTACATACTGGTAGCTGTGTACTATGTCCCGAAATGGGTAGAAACCGTGGCACTCCCAACAAATGATGCAAAGGGAGTAATTGTTTTTCTAAGAAAAAATATCTTCACCCAATTTGGTACTCCAAGAGCAATCATCAGTGATGGAGGCACCCACTTCTGCAATCAGGTCTTTGCAAAGTTGTTCGAGAAATATGGCGTTTGCCATAAAGTTGTCACTCCGTATCATCCACAAACAAGTGAGCAAGTGGGGGTGTCTAACAGATAAATCAAGAGTGTTTTGACCAAAACTGTAAATACTACTCTGACTGATTGGGCGAAAAAATTGGATGATGCACTATGGGCTTACTGACTCCGATTGGTATGGCAACGTACAAATTGGTGTTTGGAAAGGCGTATCACTTACCGGTGGAGTTAGAGCATAGAGCTTTTTGGGCATTAAGGCAACTAAATCTTGACATGGAAGTCGCTGGTAGGAGTAGAGTCACAAAGCTTCATGAACTTGACGAATTCCGTTACCATGCTTTTGAGATAACCAGGCTGTACAAAGAAAGGATGAAGATGATGCACGATAAGCATATTCAAGAGAGGATTTTCAAACCCGGAGATGTCATGTTGTTGTATAATTCAAGATTGAAATTATTTTCGAATAAGCTGAAATCTAGATGGTTGGCGCCATTTAGAGTTGTGCAAGTATTCTCAAGTGGAGCTGTAGAAATTGAATCAGAGGATGGAACGAACAGATTTAGAGTCAATGGGCAAAGGTAGAAACATTACCTTAGCATGGATGAGGAAAAAGTTGCATCGGTTACTCATTTGCAAGAACCTCAAATGTTGAGTGAACCTTAAGTTTGATTTCTTGTGTTGTGCCGCAACGTTAAATCAGGCGCTTCGTGCGAGGCAACCCATTGTAATGTTGTATTCGTCATGCAGGACGTTAACTAAGGCGCTCGTTGGGAGGCAACAAAATCCGTAGTTTAAGTTAGCTTAACTAGAATTTTCTTTTTGTTTTTTGGCACTAACAAGTTTTTAGTTAAGTTTTGGTGTTTGAATAGGTACTGGAGCACGCTAGGAGTTCATAGCACCAGGAGTCGTTCATAAAACAGAACAAAAATCACATTAGTGTGCTCCGGACCTTACTGCCTATATCGCGTTGCCAGGTATACTCCTCGAGGCATAGTGCTTGTCAGCATTCCCCTCCTCGTTGTAGACCTTGCGGCTCATGGGCTGTAGCGAGATCCACCTCGCGGCAGACCTCGCGTAGCCAGGTTCCCATCTTGCTGTATAGCTCGCGTCGCCTGGGATGTTGCGAGGGCCACCTCGCCACCAGGTAACTTTGGCATTCAAAATTTTTTTTTACTTTTCTTCTCCTCTTACTTCTTTATATTAAAACACTACACCACACACACACCCCTAATTAAAACACCACACTACCCGTCCTACTTCCCCTCCCGTTCACACACAAACTCCATTGAAGACATTCACTCATCCATTCCTTCACTCACTTGTCAATTGAGCAATCCCCCCTCCTAAGCATCTAAGGTATGTTTCTAACTCGTTTCTCAGTAAAATTTCGAATTGAGTAGAGTAATAAAATCGGACAACTTTTGGGTATATCTTCAATGTAATAATGTGCTTGTTTGTCCTAATCCCATAAACCCCATAGGAATGGTATTGTTGTAGTTTACAAGGGTGGTAGCATGAAATTTCCAAGCCGATTTGGGAGGGTGAGGCTATTCCCTCATTCCTACAAGCACTTCCATGGCACTAGTGCACGCTAAGTGTTTGTTTAAATGCCTCAAGGGCATCCTTTGTCCCCACTGGAGTTCTAGTCTCGAAATTGTAATACTAGTGCTATGTCGCATTTCATAGCACTGCACCACTTGAAAATTTAAGTTTGGATGGACTCACCGGTAGCTATATACATCGCAATTGTAGTAGACATTGCTTGTGATGCAATATTAAACGCGGAAACAAGAAAACAAAAGATAGAAGCAAGACGCTCTATGAATTATCAAGACAACAAGTAGGAAATAGTCTACTTACCTTCTTGATGAAATCAAGGAGTACCTATACTATACGAACGACCCTCAAGATAACGATGATCTTGCAAATTGTTCTATCAAACAAGGAACGAGTTTAATTTTGAATCACACCAAAATTGGACAAGTTAAAATCACACGTTGGAAGCACAAAGGCTTGGCCTAAAATCTCTTGTAAAATTGAAATAAGGTCCTAAAAATAATGAAGTGTTTAGGCTTATATAGAATGATCCTTTACCTAAATCAAATAGGAAAAGAATAACTGGTAACCTAAATCAACTAGGAAACAAATAACTAACAAAAAGGCTACAATTTGGCTAAGTTTAAGAAGTAGTCATGCAGGACCCCTTAAGTAAGAATCAATGTCTTCTACAGCAACACAATAATACAACATAAACACAAATATACATCTTCAACACAAGATTCGTCCATAGCAAGATTTATGAACGCTTGGCTCTTCTCCAAGGCTAACCAACACCTTGTCTTGTCTTATCCAACATTGATGGCTTGAACGCAGCTTGATCAGGTTGTCCTGCATCATTCTCCCCTTCTTGAGAAGATTTCGTCCTCGAAATCGAACCATCTTCATCTTTCAAAGCGGCACTACCTGGCAGGTCTATAACATAGGCGTTGTTATTGATCTTATGCAACACTTGGAATGAACCATCTCCTCGTGGCATGTTTACATATTCCTGTAAAACATCATCAACAACACTAGGCAAGAGGTGAACGTTAGTAGAAAGTTCAGCATTAGAACTCAAGAAAACACCCTAATGAACTAGACAAACACCCTTAGCTTTAGCCGTCTCTTTCAGCTCTCACATGCGTTTGTAATCATTACTAACTTGTTTCGGTGTCAAGGGCTTAAGTACATAACTCTTGCCCTCCAGCTTGGCCGTATAAGTGTTGGACTTTCCATCATGATCAACACATCTATCAAACTGCCAAGGCCTGCCCAATAGTAAATGGCACGCCTGCATAGGCACTACATCGCACAAGACTTCATCTTGATATGCTCCCATCTTGAACTTAATAAATGCCTGCTTTACCACCTTTAACTCACCACATTCACTCAACCACTGCAATCGATAAGGATGGGGATGTTTCCTCGTAGGTATACTAAGTTGCGTCACTAACGTGTGGCATACTACATTAGTACAACTTCCGGAATCAATTATCATCGAGCACACCTTTCCTTTCACCCTACATCTAGCATGAAACAAGTTCTCACGCTGCACATCTCCTTCCTCCTGTGCGCTCATAGTGCTCAAGTTTCTACGTGTTACAACCCGTGAAACTCGTACATTAAAATACACTGTGAAATAGCTCATATATGAGGACCCAAAATCCGGAAAACGGTTTAAAGTTAAGAAAAAGGGGCAAAAGTGTCGCATAGCCAGGTATGCGGACCGCAAAGCACAAATGCGGACCGCATATCTAACATAGGGGTCGCAAATTGAGACAGAATTCTAGGCAGGAAAATACGTCAAAAATGAGGTCAGTATGCGGGCCGCATAATCAAAATGCGGACCGCAAATGCGACATGTTCCATCGCAGAATGGAACAGAGTTCTCGGCTGAAGTTGTGTCAAGAATGCGGCCAGAATGCGGACCGCGTAACTGAAATGCGGACCGCACAATGACACCCTCCATCGCAGAGTGGAGCAGAGTACTGGGCTAAAGCAATGTCCAAAATGCGACCAGAATGCGATCGCATTGTTGAAAATGCGAACCGTATTCTGGCCCTTCTGCATCACATAATGCAACAGATTTTTGAGGTGAGATCTGTGACCAAAATGCGAACCGCATACCCTGTTTGCGATGGGTATGCGATCGCAAACCTGACATTTTTCAGGTGCGTGTGCCACTTACTCCTAGGCCTATAAAAGGGACCCAAACCCATCTCTTCTTCATTTTCTAAGTCTAAGCATAGTAGAAAGCCCCCAAACGACCCCTCTCAAAGCTCTCACACCTGAACAACCAAATCCCTCTCTTTCAAACCCTAAATTGAAGAAGGGAAGCAAGGAATTGAAGTGTTAAAGGAAACCCTAGCTGAGTTTCCCCCTCCTACGAACCCCATTGGAAGCAAAGACCTAGAAATTGAGGAATTAAAGAAGAGGGTCAAATAGTTCACATGCAAGGTAAGTTACTACTCCCTTTCATGTGGTTTTTTCTTATACATTCATGATAGGTGGTTGCATGTCCGTAAGAACTTATGGAAATATGACTAGGAGCCATGAAATCGAAATAAGTGGGGTTAAACGGGGTGGGTCATGGCTATTAGGGGTTGTAATTGGGTTGCACGTGCTGTAAATACGTTGATGAGGTAGGGGATCATGGGTGTAGAGAACACCATGTGAATTTAGGAGATTTTGGTTAATGATAGCTATCACGCGTAGTGAGTAATCATTGAGTTACTCTTTAATTGTAGATTAGAGAATTTTGGCAAATTGCGTAGCTTGAGAACCGACGCAATAAGTACCAGGTATGTAAGACTATACCGTTCTTTCTTTTGCACGATTCCTATTGAATACAATGCCTCGAATGAGCCCCAAAGAACACTCTATTCTTAGAAGCTAGTGTTGCCTATGTTGTTCTTCCCTCTATGGAATGATTTTTTTTCTTGCTTCATGGTAATAATGTTGACGGAAGTCTTTGAGTCCCATAATTACATTGTTAAAAAGGTACTCTTAATTACACGAGGAAGAAAAGGGTAATAAATGTAACAAATCAAGGACACCAACCGTAGGTAACTCTGCAATGTATTACGTGTATATGTATATGTGTGTACGATTGAATTCGTATGACTGCGCCTAGCGAAGGCCGGGTATGTTATGACCGCGCCTAATAAAGGCCGGGTATGGGCCCACAGAGGCATATGATGATAAAGAGCCCACAGAGGCATATGTTATGATGACCGAGCCGAGTACGGCCGGGTAGTGCATGTCATGAGATGATAAAGAGCCCATGGGGCGTATGCGATTGTGTGGTAACGTGTACGTAAACGGTTTCGGTAACATTAAATGTATAAGAAAATGACAAGCCCACAGTGGTGCAGATAGTGGGTTAAGGTAACAATTACGTAATGCACTGGGTAATGAGAATGTATTGGAAAATGGTAAACTCGCAACGGTAATAGTATAATGTTGTAGTGATGGAAATAGGCAATATAACAACGATGCAAAGAAAGTATGTAATTAGACATAAACATTACTACGTGTTATGGTTAGCCGCCCTCAGAGGCAATTCCTTTGCTACGAGTTATATGTTTCTATCCTGATGTCTATATTACTGCTCTTATATTGTGTTTCATGTCTTACATACTCAGTACACTTTCCGTACCGACGTCCTTTATTCTTGTGGATGCTGCATTTCGTGCTGCAGATCCTAATAGATTGACAGACGGAGCTCCCCCACCGCAGTAGGCCACCAGTTCAGCAGGTATTGGCAAGACTCATCATTCGGGCTTGCCACATTTTGGTATGCATTTGTATAGACATTTTGGGCACGTCGAGGCCCTGTTCCGACTTAGGATGTTTAATGTGTTCTAATAGAGGCTCAATAGACAATACCCGTGGTGTATAAACAATGATTGGCTACGTATAAATAGTGTCAAGGTGTATCGAAGTTTTGTAAATCTTATGCCTAATCACAGTGATACGTTTCCATGGATGTGTGTATGTATGTATGTGTACGAGGCGTGACCCCAATGAGAGGTCCAATTAAATGATCTTTTTGTTTGAAATAATAAGATAGCTGAAATGAAGGGTTCACCGGTACTCTGCGAGCAGGGTCTGGTGCCCGTGTCGCGGGCCCGCCGAGCGGGGCGTGACAGAGAGAGTGGTATCAGAGCAAGGTCGTGTCCTAGGGATTGTCTATGAGCCGTGTCTAGTAGGGTCTTGATTATGGGTGTGTTGTGCGCCACATTTTATAATCAGGAGGCTACCTGGCATTTAGGAATGTTACCTTCTTTCTGAATTTAGATCGTGCTTAGAGCTAAGTCGTAAGTGTTCGTCTCTAATGCTTGCCTTGTTTTCCTACAGCGATGCCTTCTAGGAAGCAAACCAATAGTAGACGGCTTGATATAAATGCCGGAGAGGGGACCAGTCAGGTGCCCCACATGATGGAAGGCCAAAGTGAGACGCCTTCTTAGACCTCGTCTACTCCTCCTCCCCCAGAGGATATTAGAAGCCGCCCGACTTCCCCAGTCCCTTCTTCGAATGCTGCAAACCAGGACTTGAGGACTGCGGTGTAGTTGTTGACCAGCCTGGTAGCTTCTCAGGCTCGGAGGCAGAATACCGGTGCAGCTGAGAGACCGGTCAGTACGAGGGTCCGTGACTTCATCAATCTGGATCTTCCAGTGTTTACCAGGTCTGATCCTAAGGAAGACCCGCAGGATTTTATTGATCAAATACACCGCACACTGCGGGTTATGCATGCCAGTGACACAGAGGCAGTAGAACTGGCTTCTTATCGACTACGGAACCTAGCAGTGTTCTGGTATGATGGTTGGGAGAGATCCAGGGGTCCCAATGCTCCCCCACCAGTATGGAGTGAATTCTCTGAGGCATTCCTACGCCACTACTTGCCAGTTGAGGTACGTCGAGCCAAGGCCGATAAGTTCCTGAATCTTAAGCAGGGAAATATGAATGTACGAGAGTACAGTATGCAGTTTGACTCTCTGGCAAGGTATGCTCCCCACATGGTGGCAGAAATGAGCGACAGGGTTTACTTGTTCGTTAATGGGTCGGGGCCGCACTTAATAAATGAATGCACCACGGCCTCCTTGATAGAGGGCATGGATATCTCCCGTATTCAGGCCTATGCCCAGACTATAGAGGACCGTAAATGCCAACAAAGGGCGGATAGGGAGCAGGAGAGAACCCAGCATAGGAGGACAAGGATTGCAAGGTATTCTGGTGATTCCAGAAGTAGTGTGAGGCCCCATTCTTCGAGGAGCTCGGCACAACCTGTGTCTAGTGCCCCTCGGCAGTTTCAGAGCTCGCGAGCATCAAGCTCGCCATATCACAGAGCTACTAATATGAGATCCTCCATGCCTCGTTGTGAGCAGTGCGGCAGGACCCACTTCGGACCTTGCCGTCGGGGTTCGGATGGATGTTATTACTGCAGACAGCCCGGTCACATGATGCGAGATTGTCCTTACAGAAGGGATGGTGGCATGGCTCACCAAACTGGATCTGTTGCTGGATCTTCTTTATCTATTCGACCTCCAGCACGAGGTCCTCAGCAGCCAGCAGTTCGTGGGAGAGGCAGCGGTACAATGCCGGGCCCAAGCGGTGTTCCAAACCGAATATATGCTCTAGCGGGCCGGCAGGACCTTGAGTCATCTCCGGATGTTGTTAGAGGTATATTATCGGTGCTTTCTCATGATGTGTATGCATTGATTGATCCCGGGTCCACGCTATCTTATGTTACTCCCCTTGTGGCTGACAAATTTGATATTTCACCCGAATTATTAAGCAATCCCTTTGTGGTATCCACTCAAATAGGAGATTTCGTAATTACCAAGAAGGTATATAGAGGTTGCACGGTGACGATCTGTAATCGTCCAACCTCGGCAGATTTAATTGAGTTAGAAATGCTCGATTTTGATGTGATAATGGGGATGGACTGGTTGGCATCGTGTTATGCCAGTGTCAATTGTCATACGAAAGTGGTTAAATTCCAATTTCCTGGCGAACCTGTCCTTGAATGGAAGAGGAATGTTGCTACGCCAGAAGGTAGGTTTATTTCCTACCTCAAGGCAAGCAAGATGATCTCTAAGGGGTGTATCTATCACCTTGTCCGCGTCATGGACGCGAAGGCGGAGCCGCCTATCTTACCAGCAATTCCGGTAGTCAATGAATTTCCGGATGTCTTTCCAGATGAACTTCCAGGTCTTCCTCCTGAAAGAGAAATCGAGTTTGGCATCGATGTGTTGCCTGATGCTCATCCAATCTCTATTCCTCCGTATAGAATGGCCCCAACAGAATTGCGGAAATTGAAAGTACAGTTGAAGGACTTGTTGGATAAAGGCTTCATTAGGCCTAGCACTTCACCTTGGGGTGCACCAGTCCTGTTCGTGCGAAAGAAAGACGAATCGTTACGAATGTGTATCGATTATTGTCAGTTGAATAAGGTCACCATAAAGAACAAGTATCCACTTCCCAGAATTGATGACCTGTTCGACCAGCTCTAGGAAGCTAGATATTTCTCCAAGATTGACCTGCGCTCGGGGTATTTTCAGTTAAGGGTCAAGGAGAAAGACATTCCGAAAACAGCCTTCCAAACTAGATATGGGCATTTTGAATTTCTAGTGATGTCATTCGGGCTAACAAATGCCCCGGCTGCTTTCATGGACCTCATGAACACTGTATTCAGGCCTTATCTTGATGTGTTCGTGGTGGTATTCATCGATGATATTTTGGTGTATTCCCGCTTAGAGGCAGAGCATGTGGGTCACTTGCGGATAGTATTGCAGACCCTTCGAGACCACAGGTTATATGCAAAGCTCGCCAAATGTGAGTTTTGG
>MCJB01017400.1:95342-109199 GCA_002018475.1 Nicotiana obtusifolia | reverse complement strand
ATTTTGTTTAACAAAAAATTGGTCATGAGAGTACATACCAATCTATAACAAAATGAAATAGCTACAGCACTTGTTCCAATATATTATTAACTTGTTGGAACCAGTAGACTAGTTATTGCAACATGTAATAAAATTGCTGCAACAACTCACTAATCTGTTGGAATCAGCTTTAGTTTTTTTGGGATAATGTTTCAGACTGTTGAAGATGTCCAACAGATTGTCGAGTTGTTGAAACAAGTGTATTACTTGTTGCAACAAGTGTACTACTTGTTGCAACAACTCACTAATCTGTTGGACATGGCTTCAGTTTTTTGGGTTCTGTTTCAGACTGTTGAAAATGTCCAACAGATTGTCGAGTTGTTGTAACAAGTGTATTACTTGTTGCAACAAGTGTACTACTTGTTGCAACAACTCACTGATCTGTTGGACATGGCTTCAGTTTTTTGGGTTCTGTTTTAGACAAAAACTGAAGCTGACTCCAACAACTTCATAATCTGTTGTAGAGAAGTTACAACAACCACATTGCACGTTGCAACAACTACAACAGCTACTGTAAGTTGTTGGAAAATCAGTAGATTTATACTCAGGTGAAAAATCGAAATAAAACAGCATTGTGGTACTTACCAAATGAGCGAAAACCACTCCCAATTAATTGCCAGTGCTGCACCAACAAAATCCAGTCAAAAAATTACAAAATCGGGTGGTCACTTTTTTTTCTTTCTTGAGCAATAATGGCGGATGAAGAAGAAGAACAAGAAGAAGAAGAAGAAAGAAAGAAGAACAATGGAATGAGTTATGAAGTAATTCTCACTGCTACACGAATGAAATCCAGTCAACAAAATTGCAAAATCAGGTGGTCTTATTTTTGTCTTTCTTGAGCAAAAACCAGTCAAGAAGAACAAGAACAAGAAGAAGAATAAGAAGACGCAGAAGACGAAGAAGAAGAAACGAGCAGCAGAATAAGAAGAAGAAGCAAGAAGAAGCAGCAACAAGAAGAAGAAACGAAGCAAAAAAGAAGAGGCAAAAATGGCGGAAACGGCGCAGGGCTTTTAATTATATTTGGCGCGTTTTTCCCCCACTAGGGTTTATATGGGTTGGGTCAAAGTGTTAAAAATAAAACTTGAGTTTAAAGTGTAAAAAATAAAGTTTTGGGTTAAAGTGTTAAAAATATAACTTTAGGGTGAGTCAAACCTCCCTAATCACTAATCCAAAGTTTATCACCCCTACTCAATTAAAAATACTAGAGTTACTCCAAATCAATTTTAAAACCCATTTGTTACCTATAATTAAAAGCCCCGGGAATCTTTCAAACTAAATCCCTAAGGGGTAAAAAGAAAGTTCATGACGGGTTTGTGGGAGCTGCTAACAGCTCATTAGCTGAGGATACCTAGGATTCTTGAGAGGTATTGCGAGTGGAGGTCAGTTTGGGAATGGAAAAAGAAGAAAACCCTAAATCCCTTATAAAATAACTCTTTCTCTTATTTTGATGGAGTCTGATCAGCTACACATTAAGTTTCCCTCTAAAATTATCAATATAAACAAAATTTTGCAAAAATGTTTTAGATACTGGAGAGATAAGAAGATCAAGACATGGTTTTGTGTTTTTTGCTCGATTTTTGAGTGATAAACTACTGCTTTTTCTGGGTCTTAAAATGTTGAAAGTGGATTAGAGTTGGTGGCTACTGCTGTTGACTTTTGATTGCTGAGCTCCATCCTTATTGCATTTCTATGCTGTTTCTTTGTAATTTTCTGCTTACAACGTACTCTTTTCACCTAAAGAATGTAAAAATTCAGCTTGTTTCATGAATGAAAATGCATAACTTGCTAGAAATATGTTGTTTGATGCTAGTATGTCTGTGTAGGACTAATGAATACATACATGATATTTGAATATGAATCACTGTTCTTTGATCTCCTAAACTTAGAGTTTGAATAATGTTTAATGATGTGAGCATGTTGATTGTTTGGTTTAGTTGACTCTTGAATTAATAGTTACATATTTCACCACTTGCTGGTAAAACTTGTTAGTTTGAAGTCAGAATAGTAGCTTGCTTTCTAGTAATCCCAAGATATTCGAAGATCAGTATGCATGAAGCTTGAAGAATTTCTAAAGGGGGGACTTAGATTGATAGGTGGTTATGATTGTAAACAGAGAAGTGGCTCTTAATGTAGTAAGCCGGCTCTGCAAATGTAGAGTTCAATGTGAGGTGCTATTTCTGCAAAAACTAAGTTGTAACTAATTTAAATGGACGAATAGCCTCGTAGACTCTTGTACTTGTTCTAGTTTGTCATCCCGGTCCTTGTAATCCACAAAGTTTCGTCCGGACACTTATAGTTATCAACATATACTACTTTAAACCCCTCTCTGACCGTTGATCGAACATACGTGGCAACTTGATGGCTGAGGTGGACAAAATGTGTGTATTGCACGCGTATAACAAGCGTGAGTATGAATATTAAAACGAAAATAATTAAAATATTAATAAAGAATGTTTTAAAATAAAAGAAAAAGACGAGACAAATAGCAAGAAAAGAAAATTAGACAAAACCCAAAAATGAAAAACTCCGGTTACTGAATCCCTGTCATTCTCCTCCTCATCGTCTGCCTCCTTCTCTCAAAAGTAAATAAAGGATAAAGCTTAGATCTAAAAACATAGATATTCTGTTCTAAGAAAAAAAAAGTTTTGGTCTTTCATAAAACTAAATACCACAACTCATTCACAACTTTTTCTCCCAAAACCATATCCAAGTATACATGCATGTCTTCCATTAATTAAACCAAAATACAAAAGCAAAACTGTTCCAGTCTGAACGCTTTTAGCATCTGGAACTTCGTCTTGGCAATGAATATTCAACAATTTTTGTAAATTACACCATATCCAATGTTCAAACTTATTTCACCTAGCCCCTTTGATTAAAAAATGAAGTCTTAAATATCAATTGCTTTGATCCTTAAAATCGAGTCTCTTGTGTCCAAATCATAAATTGCTTGAGTTTTAGTAATCCTCAATCTAAACCCACTGATTCTTGAAAGAGAAACCATTGGTGGAGGTTGGAGGGTGGCGGCGATGATGGGGTTGGATGGAAGAGAAAGAAATGAAAAAGATAAAGAGGGAGGGGGAAAGAGAAAATGGAGTGAATTTTATTTTTTTAAAATAGTTTTTGTCGAAAAAATAAATTTTTAATAATAAAAATTATGTGGCATATTTTATCTGATGTGGATATCAATCTCAGCGTGATTGAGCAACACAGGGTCAAAAGGACTTAAAATCATGTGTTCTAACAATTATAAGTGTCCAGATAAAACTTTGTGGATTACAAGGACCGGAATAACAAATCGGAATAAGTACAATGGTCTCCTAGGCTATTCGGTCAATTTAAATTAGTGGCCGTGTATGTAATAATTCATGTATGGATTCGTCACTTTTATGAAAATTGCATGTGAGTGGATTATGGCTATGAGTTAAAAGGCTAAGACCTTCAAAAGGTGACTAGGCCAGGCTTGCTTTCAGAGCCGAAAGGCCACGTCTGCTAGTTCTGAAGCTTAAGGTCTTCTGTGCATGAACTTCGTATTGGTCGCATGACTCTAATATCTCTCGTGGCCCGTTAAGGGTCTGTAGCCTTTCGTTTGATCTGTAGCCCATTCTTATTCATGTTTTACTGATTATAACTAGCAGGCCACAATGACATGCCCAACTTTCAATTCCTAAAGTCCAACTTTTGAATCTAGAGATATAGATAACCCATTTAGTCATTAGATTATATTTGTTTCAATTAGCTTTGAATGAAATAGTTTATAATTATATGCTTTAACTATTTAGCATGCACTAATCTTAGAATAAAGAATAAAAATGCTAATGTTATTAGGGCGAATTAACCCCAAGTGCTGCCTTCTAGCAATTTTAGTAGCCTTACCGTGCTTTCAACAAACTTATTAAGTTTTAGTTGCTTCATACTAATTAGATCACTTTATTGCCACACCCCAATCTTGGGAGAAGCGACCGCCACACGACACACGATGCCTGAAGGCCCGTGCGAATCGATGTTCATACAAAGACCTTTTATTAATCATGAAACATGGGCAAACGAGGTCTCCAAGTAAAATACCAGAATTTAAAATGTACACATCTGACTGTGAAAGGAATATTAGCATTAATGCAACTTCACCACTGTTAGCAATATGGTCATGACCAACCCTTACATACATCCGGACATTGCTCTGCAAGCCTCTAAGAGTGTTAAACATAGTGCAAGACGTGGTCGGGACAGGGCCGTACCGTGCCCAAAATTAACTGGAACATACACTTCGGTACCTATTGACTTTTGAACAGCTACTCCGGAGAAGTGAAGCGCAACGACCAACAGCAGGAGCAAACACCCTACCAGAGAAGGACGTCACCGGGTCTATCTTTACCCGTGGGCATGAACACAATGCCCAAAGAAAATGGGCGTCAGTGCGAAAGATGTACTGAGTATGTAAAACGGATAACGTATGTAAACCAAAGGTATAGCTTAGGAGATAGAAATGCACAAGTCTTAACTCGAATACCGTAGATAAGCCACTGGGAGCATACACTGATATAATCATGAATCATGAATGTATGCAAATTTTTCTAAAACCAAGACACTCATTGGGGCCCGACATTAATTATAATATACACATATATGTATATTCAGCCACTCTTTGGGGCACTTCACATCGATCCGTACTCGGCCTCATAGAGGACTCAGTCATACCCGACCTCAGGAGGTTTCGATCGTACGCGGTGTCAGCAGGACTCGGCGTAACCGGCCTCGAGAGGACTCAGTAAAGTCTCACATTATACATTAATCCATACCCGGCCTCATACAGGACTCGGTCGTACCCGACCTTAGGAGGACTCCATTGTACCCGGCCTCAACAGGTCTCGGCGAAGTCGGCCTCAAAAAGACTCGGTAGCCTTACATCACACATCATCGTATCCAGCCACACAAGGGCCCGGTAATATCTCATATCATGTCTCATTATATCCAACTAATCAGTGGTTGCACAATAGATGTCATATCTGATCGACTATAATGTGGTTTGGTAAAGTATAATAGACACACACATATATATATATATATATATATATATATATATATATATATATATATATATATATATATATGTATATATATTAAGACTTGGACATTAGATCTAGCTTCAACCTCCACACAAGTTATGGAGGCCAACAGAACAAGAACAGAGGCGACTGTTAAGAACTTTGTCATGGTTTCACGAATCCAATAAAGAAAACAATCAGAAAATTACAGTTTAATTTAGAGTGTTGGAGATATTTTGTTTAATATGTCCAGACTACTCTATATGTATATACAATTACAAATGCATGTGTTCTGGCTCAAGATTGAGTGAATCTTTCATACATATAGAATTGACCAATATTAGTTTAGATAGACCTAAGAAAAAAATGCAAGAAGTTCAGTCACACAAGATAAGTAGTAAGTAATGCTACAAACTAGAGCAAAATATGACCAAAATAAACTTTCATTAATCATATTTTATCGATCTCTTCTTGGATAGTATTCATACCTGGCAAATTAATTGACCATTGTCACTCCCATTTTTCCCCATACAAACCCCATTAAAAGTTATTATGGTTAAATGGGTTTTCAAATTAAAGTTACTATTTGAGAAGGAATTATTTATTTAACTAGTGTCGTCATTTGGAATTGAGTTTTGTTATTCGGAGTCATTTTTTATTTGAATTCCTAATCAAATGGAAAAAAGAAAAAAAAAACTGAATAAGAAATTTTATTGACCCGAAAAATATTTGAGGTACCCCTCGAATCGTGGTTCTAACACTATCGTATTATTGACTAAAACTTAATGTAAATTATTTTTTGATAAAATGGTGTTTGTTGTTTTCAAGTCTTACTTATGATCCACTTTTATTGTTTAACTTTTATCCCCTCAATTAAGACGAGCTACAACTCTAGCCTACACTAATTAAGCGGGCGACCTTAGCTTTACACCTAAAGATTGGAGTCTACTCGTCTTAATTAAAACAATGACGATCTTTTATTAAAGTGTCTAGGTCAAGCCGCAATCTTGCTATTTTATTTATACGTCTTTATCTAAGGCAAAAATATCCGCATTCTTGGTTAGGACGGTATATTATTCGTCATTATTTGGCCTAACATTAAATTATTTGATTATTTGCTTCAGCAAGAAAACGAGCCAGCTTATTATGAAAGAGCATGGGCCAAAATTAATTACATTGGCCTATAAGCCTTCAAGACCAAACAAAGAAACTTAAAGCCCAAATCTGATTCTTTAAACAGTACCCCACGGCCTAGTGAAGCTACTAAATAATGGACCACTAATTTTCTTTTACTTTTTACTCAACAATGGAAGAATTACGTCAATGCAAGCTAAGCGACTAAATTCTACATTTAATTAAAATAAAACATTTTCCATTCGATAATAAAAAATATCAAGGTAAACTTCAAATCATTATTCACATAATCATGTCAACAGGAAATCATGCATAAAAATAAAAGGAGTAAAAGGATAGAGAAAAAGCTTGTACCTTTATTAAATCTCTCCCACAGAGTAAGCAAAAAGCTTTTGACCCAGACTTGACTAGCGAACAAGATTTCTCGGCCGTAGAAAGTAACCTCAATGACCTCGGAAAAACTTTACCGACGAGCTCGAGTGAACTTGGTTGCTGTATTGGGTTAGATACAACCGAGTATATAAGGAAGGTCGGGCTCAAGTGTAGTTCAAGATCGGATTACTTTAAATCGGGATTAGCATTTCGGGAAGGAAAGCCTGAGGTTGGGCGTCATTGGATTCGGAACCGGAGCGATCGAAATAAGGCAATCGACACCGATCGGGGAAGATGCATTTTATGGTAAAAGGATCAATTTCATATAACGGGAAGGCCGGAAATCTCGCGGAATACTGATATCTCGGCGGGAATCACGGTCTCAACCATCAGAGACGTTAGACCAGTGTTTCTAGGGATATTCCATCCTATAATTAAGTTGATTTATCTTGTAATTAAGTCTTTTACCATATGTAGAACTCTCTTCTTATCTATAAAAGGGGGATGCAACTTTATTGTATAGACATGAAATACACACTAGAATACTGATTATCATTTTCTATCTATCTCTTACAAAAGTTGTCTATTTTTCATTGCATATTGCTCCATCACAGAAAATTCATTCCACCTCAACGGTTTGATCATCCCTTTATTTACTTAAGTCAATTATTATTTTTATTGTTATATTTTTCGTTGTATCGAATTATTTTACGTATCCTTAACACCGTGAATAAATTCAATTGTTGCTCGAATTTTAGAGTAAACAGTTTGGCGCCCACCGTGGGGCCAAGGATAATAGTGAGTTTTTGATACAATTCTCTGTCACACACTATTTTACGCTTGTTCTTTGCAGAATTTTCTGTTTTTCAGATTACAACATAGTCATGTCGCACTCACTTCCCATCAGCAACGAGTTTAACCACCAAGGCGAAAACAACATTATGCCCGGAAATGAGGTCCCGATCGACGCCAATTCTCAAATGGCGGTCGACGCTGATCAGACCTCTGACCCGTCGAACAGCGTTCCGGGGGAACACCATTCAGGGATTCAACATAATGGAGGAGATGAGATCAGCCTCAAAGTAATATTTGACATGCTGCAAGCCCAGCAAGCGGCCATAGCTCAATTACAAAGCCGCAGTCAGATTCCGGACAGAGTCGAAGCCATTTCTTCTCGAAGGATAGCTCCTCAAAATGAGCCAGTCACAGCACAACCGGACGAAAGCGGTTCGGGAGTAAATTCCGGAATCATAAAGATGCTCGAGGAGCTGACTAAGCGGGTCGAGTCGGGCGAAAAAAGGATCGAGGCTAACGACAAAAAGGTGGAAACCTATAATTTGAGGGTAGACCAGATCCTTGGAGCACCCCCGGTGTTAAAAGGTTTGGACTCAAAGAAGTTCGTACAAAAACCTTTCCCATCCAGCGCTGCTCCAAAACCGATACCAAAAAATTTCCGCATGCCGGAAATCCCCAAATATAACGGGACCTCGGATCCAAATGAACATGTAACGGCGTACACTTGCGCTATAAAAGGGAACGATTTCGAAGACGATGAAATCGAGTCAGTCCTTCTGAAGAAATTTGGAGAGACCTTGTCCAAGGGAGCGATGACATGGTATCACAACTTACCACCGAATTCCATCGACTCCTTTGCCATGCTCGCAGATACCTTCATCAAGGCCCATACAGGTGTCATTAAGGTCGAAACAAGAAAGTTAGATTTGTTCAAAGTCAGGCAAAGGGACAATGAAATACTGAGAGAGTTTGTATCGCGCTTTCAAATGGAGCGAATGGATTTACCACCGGTCACCGATGATTGGGCCGTACAGGCCTTTACTCAAGGGCTCAATGCCCGAAGTTCAACGGCATCTCAACAACCCAAACAAAGTTTGATTGAATACCCGACTATCACTTGGGCAGACATACACAATCAGTATCAATCGAAGATCAGAGTAGAAGATGATCAGTTCGGAGTCCCATCGGGGTCCGCTTACCCCATCATAACTTACGATCGGACTCTGAGGGATAATTATCGCGAGTCGAGGTCAAACCGAGATAGGCACCAGCCATACCCAGGGGATCGAAGAGTCAATCCAGGGGGACACAAATCCCCGAGACAAGAAAGAAAGAACGGTCCTATCCAAAGGAACCGGGGACCATTGCCGGGGAATAATTTTGGAAGAACCAATAGTCATCGAGAAGCACCCCGATTGTCCGAGTACAACTTTAATGTCGATTCGGCAACTCTTGTGTCAGCTATCGGTCGCATTAAAGATACCAAATGGCCTCGACCATTGCAAACGGACCTGACAAAAGAGATCCTAACCTAATATGTAAATATCATGGCACACATGGACACAGAATGGAGGATTGTCGGCAGTTGAGGGAGGAGGTAGCTCGGTTACTCGAAAAAGGGCATCTTCGAGAATTCTTAAGCGATCGAGCGAAAAACCACTATGAAAATAGAAATAGACCAGCAAATCAAGAAGAGCCGCAGCACACGATCAACATGATAATCGGAGGGATAGATGCACCCCAAGGACCGATGTTGAAGCGCACAAAAATATCTATCACCCGGGAAAAACGTACCCGGGATTACGTAGTAGAAGGAGCTTTATACTTCAGCGAAATGGATACAGAAGGGATTACACTGCCCCATAATGATGCCCTGGTGATATCAATGGTGGTACACAAAACCCGGGTGAAACGTGTGCTTATCGACCTCGGGAGCTCAGCTAATATAGTTCGGTCTTGGGTCATCGAACAACTGGGACTGCCAAATCAGATTATCTCCGAGGTTCGGGTCCTCAACAGTTTTAACATGGCTTCGGAAACAACTAAAGGTGAAATAACACTAATGGTGAATATCGCTGGGACTATCAGGGCAACGAAATTCTGCCTAATCGAAGGCGACATGAGATATAACGCCTTGCTCGGAAGGCCTTGGATACATGACATCAAAGCTGTACCTTCAACATTACATCAAATGTTGAGATTTCCATCGGATGAGGGGGTCGTCACCGTTTATGGGGCACAACATGCTACAAGGGAGATGTTCGCAGTGGAAGAGGCGGCGTCAAAACCTACCGTTCTTTCCCAGAAGACCAAATAGGAATCAGAGAGGTTGCCCTCGATAGACGGGGGTGAATGGGGTCAGCTTGACGCTGATGATTACGGGGTCCCCCGATCATTTATTGCTCCGGATGAGTCCGACGCGACCAAATTGACAATCGAAGAGCTCGAACAAGTTTTAATCCGCAACGATGCACCCGATCGAAAGGTATACCTGGGCTCGGGCTTAAACTCCGAGCTCAGGGCCAAATTAATTAATTTCCTTTCAGCTAATGAAAATTCCTTTGCTTGGTCCCATCTAGACATGACAGGCATACCACCAGAGATTACAACTCACAAGCTGAGCGTTGATTTGAAATTCTGGCCAATCAAGCAAAAAAGGAGACCCCAGTCCGAAGCTAAACAGGCTTTCATCAAAGACGAGGTAAATGAACTTTTGAACATAGGGTCCATTCGGGAGGTTAAGTACCCAGAATGGTTAGCTAATGTTGTTGTAGTCCCTAAGAAGGGAAATAAGCTTAGAATGTGTATAGACTATAAAGACCTAAACAAAGCGTGCCCCAAAGATTCTTTCCCCTTGCCCAACATCGATCGCATGATCGATGCTAGCGCTGGCCACGAGACTCTTAGTTTTCTCGACGCCTACTCTGGATATAACCAGATACAAATGCATAAGGATGATTAAGAAAAAACATCCTTCATCACTAAGTATGGCACCTATTGCTATAATGTGATGCCTTTTGGGCTTAAAAATGCGGGGGCTACTTACCAACGCCTAGTAAATAAAATGTTCGAAAAACAACTAGGTGTAACAATGGAAGTTTATATCGATGACATGTTGGTTAAGTCCTTGCGAGCAGAGGACCATTTAAGTCATTTGCAGGAAACATTCGATGTCCTGAAAAAATACAACATGAAGTTGAATCCGGAGAAGTGTGCATTTGGAGTAGGCTCAGGGAAATTCCTTGGCTTTATGGTGTCAAACCGGGGAATAGAAATCAACCCCGATAAAATTAAGGCCATCGAGGACATAACGGTCGTCGACAGTGTCAAAGCCGTACAGAAATTAACAGGCCGGATAGTAGCATTAGGCCAATTCATATCAAGGTCGTCGGACATGAGCCATCAATTCTTCAACTTACTGAAGAAGAAGAACGAATTCTCATGGGGGCCGGAATGCGAACACGCATTGGAAGAACTAAAAAGGTATCTCTCTAGCCCGCCTTACTACATACGCCGAAAGCAGGCGAGCAGTTATACCTTTACCTCGCCGTATCGGAGATAGCAGTGAGCGGGGTCCTAGTCCGAGAAGAACAAGGTACGCAATTTCCCATTTACTACGTCAGTAGAACACTAGGAGAGGCCGAAACCAGGTACCCACACTTAGAAAAATTAGCACTCACACTGTTGAGTGCCTCTAGAAAGTTGAAACCGTACTTCCAATGTCACCCAATATGTGTGGTGACGACTTATCCGCTTAGAAACGTTATGCATAAACCCGAGTTGTCAGGTCGGTTGGCCAAGTGGGCCATCGAAATAAGCAGGTATGATATCAAATATCGACCCCGAACCTCGATAAAGTCTCAAGTACTGGCCGATTTTGTCGTCGATTTCACGCCGTCGCTCATTCCCGAGGTCGAGAAAGAACTCATGACCAAATCGGGGACAGCTTTAGGAGTATGGACTCTGTTCACAGACGGCGCCTCAAATTCGAAAGGGTTGGGGCTAGGCATCGTACTTAAACCCCCGACCGGGAATACGATTCGACAGTCTATTAAGACTATAAAACTGACAAACAATGAAGCCGAATATGAGGCTATGATTGTAGGTTTGGAGTTAGCCAAAAACTTAGGAGCGGAAGTAATCGAGGCCAAATGCGATTCCCTCCTTGTAGTCAACCAAGTAAATAGAATGTTCGAAATCAGGGAAGAACGTATGCAAAGGTATGTGGATAAACTTCAAGTCACATTACACAAGTTTAAGGAATGGACCCTACAGCATATACCTCGAGAACAAAATAGCGAAGCCGATGCCCTTGCCAACTTAGGCTCGTCGGTCGAAGCTGAGGAAATCGACTCTGAAAAGGTCGTACAGTTATTAAGGTCGGTCGTGGAGGAAGGCCATGCCGAGGTCAACTCAACAAGCTTGACTTGGGATTGGAGAAATAAATATGTGGAATATCTTAGTTCGGGCAAATTACCATCCGATCCCAAAGAGTCAAGAACGTTACGCACAAAGGCGGCCCGATTTTGCTTGGCCGATGATGGAACTTTATATAGAAGAACATTCGGAGGTCCTCTAGCCATATGCCTTGGGCCTGGAGACACCGAGTACATCTTAAAAGAAATACACGAAGGAACTTGCGGCAACCATTTCGGTTCCGATTCATTGGTTCGAAAAATATTTCGGGCCGGCTATTACTGGAACAACATGGAAAGAGATGCAAAGGAGTTTGAACGCAAGTGCAGCGGATGCCAAAAGCATGCACCAATGATCCACCGGCCTGGAGAAACACTACATTCGGTCATATCACCATGGCCATTTATGAAGTGGGGCATGGACATCGTCGGTCCCCTCCCTCCAGCACCAGGTAAAGCTCAATTTATCCTTTTTATGACTGACTATTTTTCTAAGTGGATGGAAGCACAGGCTTACGAGAAGGTCAGGGAAAAGGAGGTGATTGACTTCATATGGGACCATATTATTTGCCGGTTTGGAATGCCTTCAGAAGTCGTATGTGATAATGGCAAACAGTTCGTCGGCAGTAAAATAAACAAGTTCTTCGAAGATAACAAGATCAAGAGGATATTATCGACTCCATACCACACCAGTGGCAACGGTCAAGCAGAATCGACCAATAAAACCATTATCCAAAACTTAAAGAAAAGGCTGACCGACGTTAAAGGAAAATGGAGAGAGATGCTGCCCGAGGTTTTATGGGCATACCAAACAACCGAAAAAACTAGTACCGGGGCCACCCCGTTTTCCTTAGTGTATGGCACCGAAGCATTGATACCGGTCGAAGTAGGCGAACCAAGCATCAGGTTTCGATATGCAACTGAAGAGTCAAACCGGGAAGCTATGAACATCAGTCTGGAACTTTTGGATGAAAAGAGGGAAGCTGCTCTAGTCCGAATGGCAGCCCAGAAGCAAAAAATCGAGAGGTACTACAACCGAAGAACCCGTCTCCGATATTTTAACGCTGGGGACTTGGTACTTAGAAGGATCACGCCCAATACCGAGACCCAACGAAGGAAAATTGGGAACGAACTGGGAAGGTCCCTATACTGTCTTGAAGGTCACCGGAAAGGGGTCTTACAAGCTCGGGACTATGGATGGCAAGCAGTTGCCAAATAACTGGAATGTGAGCAACTTGAAGCGGTATTATTATTGAGGTAATTTATTTCATTTTTTCTTTTGTTTCGTTTGTTGATACTAACTCATGCAGGAGGGATCGGTATCAAACCAATAAGCACAAGGCAGTAGGACTGAAAGCACGTGTTGCACTCTTTTTTTCTTCGACCGGTTTTGTCCCAAATTGGGTTTTACGGCAAGGTTTTTAATGAGGCAACCAGAAATCATGTTAACATAGAACAGTCATTCATCGGAGTCCACAAATTTGATATTCGACTCTAATATTGTTCTCGAAATCTTCATCCACTTACTTTGATATCAGGGGGACTACACAAAGATCGCTAGGAACCAATGTAAGGGTCAAACGGTCAGAAGAACCGTGCCCGAATAGGTCGATCTGCCTCCCTCATTAAGAAAAGATGTACAAGCATATGAATATTAATAAAGTGTTTTGGCATCAACATTGAGTTTCTAAGCCCAAGGGCTTCTTCGACTATCATCGCGTTATAAAGAGTTGACATTGTTAAAATATGCATACTGGATTCGAAGGGGAGTAAGACCTAACAAGGAAAACCCCATAATCGATTACTAGGACAAGGCCATATTGGGTTAACAAAACTCAAAAAGAAGTAAGACCGATTCAGGCAACCTCCGTTTATGAAAGGCTAAAGTCAAACTAGACTAAAATCCAGAGACGATCGGGGCTTGCCAAGGCAAGACCTTGATTCTCTAAAATAGGGCTAAGGCCGAATTAATTTATTGAAAGGGACCCAAATTTTGCTAAGGCATGGTCCCAATTCGTTAACATCCCGAAAGCATAGCTTATTGGTCGTCGGGGGGG
>MCJB01017400.1:49916-92978 GCA_002018475.1 Nicotiana obtusifolia | reverse complement strand
CTGACTCAAAGTAACGTTATATCTTTTACAAAAATCGACAATTACGGGGTCCAGGGATCCAAACGTGAAAGGGTAAGTGTAGACGCCTAGGTAACCTTCCACGTGAGTGGTAATCGACTCACTCGGAGAAGGGACTACCACATCTTTATCGGCCCAGTTGCACTCCGCCTTCACCCTGTCAAGGACTTTGTGGGTGATCGAGCTGATATACATTGAGACCGGTTCGCCTCGGCCGGGCACTGAAGAAGGCTTCTCGACTTTGAAGTCGGAACCGATAAAACACCCAACTGGTACAAAGGCCTTCAAAGGAGGTTCCGCGGAGGTTTCCTCAACGCGAACGGGCTCAGCCTCTTCAGCGGGCTGAGAAGGTGAAGATTGTTGCTTCTGAGGAACAGATTTAGAAGTTTTGGCCATGGTGATTGAAGCAATAGAAACGAAAAGCGAAGAAGTGTAAGATACAAGAGAGATTTTATGATGCAAAGATGCAGAAAACTAGAAGTAGTAGGTTGTTGAGCAGCGTAAAGGTTTGGAACTGAAAGAGTGAGGGAAGTATTTATACTTTTCCAAAAGCGGCGGTTCAAAGCACGAGGTAAGGGAGCATTAAATGGTGAGTGCAGCAGTTGCAGGGTTTGCAGTCAGATAAGACAAGCAATGATTTCCTTTGGTAACTGTCACGTGCGTCACGGCACTGCCGTCACACACCAGTAAAAAGTTTCCTAAGGTTGAGTGATTTGATGCTTCGAACTTCGTGTCATGCTTAATGAGTATGCTGTTGTTTGACCTAATTCCGAAGTACGGCGATTCATATAGTTTTTTGTCATTACTCTTCAATAAACGAGGGGACCATCTGTATTGGGTCAGATACAACCGAGCATATAAGGAAGGTCGGGCTCAAGTGTAGTTCGAGACCGGATTACTTTAAATCGGGATCAGCATTTCGGGAAGGAAAGCCTGAGGTCGGGCGTCATTGGATTCGGAACCGGAGCGATCGAAATAAGGCAATCGACACCGATCGGAGAAGATGCATTTTATGATAAAAGGATCAATTTCATATAACGGGAAGGCCAGAAATCTCGCGGAATACTGATATCTCGGCGGGAATCACGGTCTCAACCATCAGAGACGTTAGACCAGTGTTTCTAGGGATATTCCATCCTATAATTAAGTTGATTTATCTTGTAATTAAGTCTTTTACCATATGTAGAACTCTCTTATTATCTATAAAAGGGGGATGCAACTTCATTGTATAGACACGAAATACACACTAGAATACTGATTATAATTTTCTATCTATCTCTTACAAAAGTTGTCTATTTTTCATTGCATATTGCTCCATCACAGAAAATTCATTCTACCTCAACGGTTTGATCATCCCTTTATTTACTTAAGTCAATTATTATTTTTACTATTATATTTTTCGTTGTATCGAATTATTTCACGTATCCTTAACACCGCGAATAAATTCAATTGTTGCTCGAATTTTAGAGTAAACAGTTGCTTCTCGTTCCAACAACTCTGGAAGTGTTTGGACGGTACAATAGAGTTTTTAGTGATTCTTAGATGGTTTCAGGTGGTGTCAATTTGGAGCTTGTTTGTCCGCAAAAATAGAGGTGACGACGACAGTTTTTACGACCGTAAAAGATGGTGAAGACTGATATAAGCATTTAAATTTTATTGGACTTAAATTCAATAAAATAATTTGGAATATATTTAAAAAGGAAGTAGTCTAAAATTCGAATAAATTTTATGGGCTAATATAATTGTGTTAATTATATAAGTTCAATATATGTAGATTAAATAAATAAACCAAAATTCATTGGGATCAGCTCGTTTAATCAGGCAACAAAGGATGAGCCTGCTTTATTCAGCCCAAGATGTCATCTTCCTAGAGGTCCAGTTTGGTCCACATGTCAAATGACATGGCATGCCAAGTCAAACGGAAGAGCCAATAAATTATGCCACATGTCAAAGCGACATACCATGCCAAGTCAAATTAAAAGGCCAATAAAATTGTACCACGTGCACAAAGTAATATATTTTGGCCAATCAAATGCGACCTTGTCACTGCTTCAATTTGATTGGTCAGTGATTCAAGTCAACCAGTTAAATCAAAGAAAAAGACTTTGTGCTTATCATAATTCTTTCTTCCCACAACTATAAATAGGGTCCTCATAACTCAGAAAAAAACACCAAAAAATTATAGCAAGAAGCACGAGAAAGCTGATGGATCAAACGCCGCAAGTTTCTCTACACCTTCAAATAATCAAGTTCAAGTCAAGAATGATGAATAGTCAACGTTCAAGGAGTACGAGTTCAAATCATCTGTTCGTGCTAGTTGAACTTAAAATTATCGTTTGTGAAAATAAAAATAAATTTAAGATCACTCTCAAATGCTCTTGAATTTATCTTAGAAAAGAAGAATCGGAGGAATTATAGAGATTGTAACACTCAAATTATTTAAAATAAAAAACTTAAATTATTGCAAATTTTTTAGTGTTGTTATTTCCTTGACGCAAATTTTATTGTCTATAAATTTGACATGCCCACTAGGACAATCTCTATCTTTTATCTCATCTTTTCGATCATCAAAGTTCAAGAACTAAGAAATAACTTCAAAGAAAATCAACTCCAAATCAGCATCCTCTAAAGCTGCGAATTCCATGTCACGATCCAAAATTCCACCAACGGTCGTGATGGCATCTAACCCACTCATTAGGCAAGCCAACACTTAGTCAATAATAATAAAAGCAGATTATAAAGCCATTAACTGTTTTATTGATATAAATAATAAGGCATAATAAATCTCGAATAAATATCATAAATACAAAATCAAAGACAAGGTCTAAACACAATCATTACTGTCTAACAAACACCCAAAATCCGATATCACTACATCACGGGCATCTAATAAAAGTAACTCATATCAACTGAACAAAGCACTATCCGAAAAAAAAATACATATACAAAAATAAATAAATAGGAAAGGGGGGCTCTATGTGCTGCGATTCAAATTAAGTATAGCATCTCACCACGAAGTCTCCAAATTAAGTACTCCTGCTCAACTCAATAGTACCACGATACCTATCTCAGGACCTGCACAAAAATATGCAGAAGTATAGTATAAGTATAAATTAAAATATCCGACAAGTATCAAGTTTAGCCTCGAAGAGTAGTGGCAAGGGGTCGACTCCGACATCTACTAACAACTCAATAAACATATGAAGCATGAACAGAGCATGAAATAAAGCATGATATCATCAATCAGTTCTGTACAGAATCATAGTGGACTGGATTTTAGACATGCTTTTTAGGAATATAAGTCAAGGCATCAACTTTTTCACAGAAATCACTTAGACAGAGATTCATCAAGGTAAATGGTTATTTTAAGTTCTAAACATCAAGTAGATACATCAATACTACTTAGCATGAGGAAAATTACAACTTTATGTCTACATGTCAAATACACATGCCCAACAATATCACAATTAAATCATAAGATACATACAATCTCAACATATTCATAGTGTCTGGCACAAGTACCCCTCAGCCATACCCTCAACACTCTCACGGTGCCTGGCAAATTGCCCCGGGTTCCTGACATAAGTTCCCCACTAAGCACATAGTAAGTGCTTGCGCCTACAGGGCCCAAGATAACATGGTAAATCACCTGACTCCGGAGGGACGATACCAATCCAAACGCCACGGCGGTGTGCCGCCCGATCCACACATGTACCCATGGAGGCGTGCCACTAAATCCACGTACATACCCGTATCGGCTTGCCACCTGATCCATACATAAATCCGTGGCAGCGTGCCACTTGATCCACTCATAAACTTGTGGTGGTATGCCGCCCGATCTACATAATATCATCAGTAACCAATATCCGCTCATAACATATGTGGTGCCAAAACTCTCTTTTATAATATTCAACTCTCAAACTCATAGATATATGTATGAAACAATATAATAAAAGGAGACCGAGTCATAAAAATAGAAATGCGGATAAAGCACATAAGGCTAAAAGATGGCTATGGCTAATCATATAATTCAATTTATCTCAACAATTCAATAAGCAATTTAAGCTTTCAAAAATATTATCTTAATATTTATCATGAACAAATAAGCCAATTAGCCACAGAATCATGAATCAATAAAACAAGTGTACGACTACGACTCAACAAATAAGCTCAATATGGAAAAATAATTATTTATTCCCAATTCAACAAATCATAACCTTAAGCATGTTTCTAAGCTGCAATTTCAAGTCATCACATAATCATAGAATCAAAAAAAAATATGAATAAGGAGTTCACATAGTCCAAATAAGGCATAATCATAAGTCAAATATTTACCGACATGGTCATAATCTAGCTACATATATGCTCGTCACTTCACATATACGTGGCTCCTAAATCAAGAAACAAGTAGCAAATAGATCACCTATGGGGAGAATTTTCTCTTACAAGGATAGACAAGAGATTTACCTCTACCACAAAAGCTTTAATCATAACAAATTGTGTTTCCTTTAAAATCCAACTCCAAATAACTCGAATCTAGTCAAATACAATTCAATAACGTCAAACAAAGCCATATGAATCAAATCCTCAAAAGTCAAAAAAAGTCAATCCGAACCCACATGGTCAAACCCAAGTCAAGGGGTAGATTCCGACTATCCATAACCTTAAAAGTCCAAATAATATGATTAGATTCCAAAATCAGGTCCAAATCGACCCTCGAATTTCCAAATTACACCCTCTTAAGTTGTAGGTAAAATTCCAAATTTTCACGTTAAAATTTCAAGTTTAGGTATAAAAATCCATGGAGAATCAAGATACATAGTCAAATCCAAGTGAAAATTCTTTACCTCCAAAGTAGTAGTGAAATTACTCTTCTAAATCTCCTCCTGTCACGACCCCATTTTCCCACATGAGCATGTCGTAACGGAACCTCATCTCTAAGACTAGGTAAGCCTAACATGCATTTGAGAAACAACAGAAATAATAATAAAACTTCAAATTAAACCATTTAAACTATCATAATAGAACTCAATAGTACAACTGACAACAACTCCTCAAAACCTAGTGGAACAGAGTCATAAGCTCTACTAGAATTTGCTAATAGCCTCGGAATACAATACTGTTTTGGAACAAGAAATAAACAGTAGAATATCTAAAATCAGAAGGTGACTTCGAGGATTGCGAACGCCGCGCAGGTGTACCTTGAAGTCTTCAAAGGCAGATAATCAATCATCCGCTAGCGTTTAACATGGACAGACGTACTTGGACCTGCACAAAATATGTGCAGAAGCATAGTATGAGTAGACCACAACGGTACCTAGTAAGTATTAAGCCTAACCTCGGTAGAGTGATAATGAGGCCACGTCAAGACACCTACTAGGAGATGATAAACAGAACAAAATATAATAACGAGAAGTAATAGAAACCGGAGAAAACGAATAATAGCAATGCAGTTTAGTACATAAACTAATGGCAAAATTTTAAGCAAGGTGACAACAAGAAGGAAACAAATAAGGAGAAGCAAAAATATCAAATACAGACAAAACTGGTAAGACAAGGAAGAAATAAAGCAACGAGACCGTTCAACCATTAACTCTTTTCAATGTGAAATGCACAATAAGAATCACAATCGAGGTACCGTCTCGTATTCACATTTCACAATTTCAATCAAAATAGTTCCTAATATCACTGTGTGAGCCTTTACATTTAGTTTTGAAATCATTTTTTTTTCGAAATAGCTACACGCGTTCTAGCCCACTTTATCGCACCGCGTGGCTTCAAGTAGTTTCCCTACTAGCAACATGCGTATCAAGCCCATCTTATCTTACCGCATGTGTATCAAACCTCTAGCCTTATACCACCGCATGCGTATCATTATCACAACATAATCACAGCTCGCACTACAAGTGCCCATATGCCACAACTTGCCAAAAGAATCAACAATACCAATGTTTCCGCAATAAATAGCCCATGGCTTAACCACAATGTGTACAAGAATCTCAACAATAACAAAATGAATGAGAATTGCTCAATAAGAAAGATGTCTCAATAATTAAAAACTTCACCTCAATGTGATAATGGCTTTTATAACTTCAACACCAATAAATCAACAAGAAGATATTCCACGAAATAACAACTTCAAGTAAAAGTAATTCAACAATTTAAGAGGCAACAATGCAATAAGGAAGGAAACTTCAACTAAAGTATATAAGAGCCAAATAACAAGAAAGAGGTAGAACAAGTGTTAACAATGTCGAATAAAGCATGTAAGGGTAGATTAACACATGTAAGAGTAGATTAACAATGAGGGATATAACATGTTATGACAATTCAATTGAAGGCATAGAAAAAGTCTAATAACCTAAACCGGTCAATTACCACATATAGCCCGTGTACCCACTCGTCACCTTGCATACATGGTTTCACATAACACAAATAGCATAATTAACCCAAATCCTAAATGGCAGTTCCCCCACGCAAAGTTAGACAAGATACTTACCTCAACTAGGCCAACTCAACCCTCTGAAATAGCTTTTCCCTTAAAATTCGCCTTCACCGGTCAAATCTAACCAAAAGTGACTCAATATCATCAACCAATACAAGGATAAATAATTATAGTAGATAAAGCTTTGATCTTTACAAAATTTCCAAAAGTTAACAAAAGTCAATCCCGGACCCGCGCTGTCAAATCTCGGGTCCAAGGGTAGATTCCGACCACCCATAACCCCACGAGTCCATTTTTGTGATTAGTTCTCAAATTCGAGTCCGGATCGACTCTCAAAATTCAAATCTTCATTTTTCAAAACTTTGACAAAAATCCCTAAATTTCCTCTTTGATTCACATAAATTTGATGTTAAATCTAAGATATAATCTTGAAATTGCCAATTTTCGGTAAAACAACACAAGTCAACCTATGGACCTTCGAATTCGATTTCGGGCATATGCCCAAGTCCAAAATCATGATACAAAGCTATCAGAGCCATCAAACACCGTTCTGGGTCGTTTTCACAAAATTCAAAGTTTGGTTAAATTTCTAACTTAAGCTTCTAAGGCAAGAACTAAAGGATCTAAATCTACCCGAAAACTTCCCGGAACGAAACATATCAACCCCGTAAGTCATAAAACAAAAATTACACATGTGTGGAAGCATCAGATGGGGAAACAGAGTGCAAATACACAAAATAATCGGTCGGGTCGTTACACCCCCTCTTGAAGTTTAGGACTCAAAATATGAAATAATGGGCAAAGTCCTAAAATATAATACTTCAAAGTTCTTCCCAGGTATACCCATCTCAAACGCAGCACCTTCCTCGCGTTCGCGAAGAAGAAAGCTGCCCCTGCTCAAAACCATCAGTGCAATCACGGAAACATCCATGGGATTGCGAAGCTCACCCAGATAAAACACAACACGAACATGAGCACCAATCACAAGCCATGCTATGCCCATATGCGGACGTGTGTGCTACTCCGTGAATGCAGGGACCTTCTGCCAACACTTCGCGAACGCTTGACTGACCATGTGAATGCGACTAGCAAAGCCTCAACTCCTAACATACACTATGCAAACACTATTATACCTACGCGATCACGAAGAACATTAGAGGGATCAGAAAACCAGCAATGCAAACTTATCCGAAATGGTGTGAAACCACCCTAAAACTCACTCGAGCCCCTCTAAAACCCGTCCAATCATACCAAAAATTCCAAATAAATTATCTTATTTTATTCATAGGCCCAAATACCCACATTAACATCAAAACCAAGAATCAACGATCAAAATACTTCCCTTAAGTTTTAAACATTCTAACTTCGTTGAACTCGTCCGAATTACACTTAGACATATTGGATCACAACCAAACTGTCATACCCCAAACTTGAAGAGGCATGTCCGGCACCCGGTGCCATACTCGGCCCGAGCGTACCACTGTATAACTATGAACTCTGGAGGGGTAACCCTCAACTTAGGCCGCTGAGGCCATATTCTGAATCATTTGAAAATATCGTCTCTCTCATCTGATGGGTAAACATACCCAAATAGACACACATACACACACACACAGACACACACACACACACACACACACACATATATATATATATATATATAAATATAAATATAAAACTGTGCAGGCTGACGAGGCCTCCATGAACATCTACTGATATACAAACTATACAGGACTCGTCTACAAGCCTCTAGAGATAGCTGAACTGTATCATGGTCGGGACAGGGCCTCGACCTATCCATTAAACCTGTATATATAAAATTTGACTCTGTCTACTGGGAAGGTCTATCCAACTGTCTATCAGAACTTGCAGGCATGAAATGCAGCGTCTCCAGCAAAAGGGACATCAGTACGAAATAATGTACCGAGTATGTAATGCAATTGAATAACTAAAACCTAAAATTGAACTGATAATATAATAATTGAAAGTAACTGGGAGTCAAATATGATATGAAGATATGCTTACCTGTTGATACTGACTCAACTCTCTCAATATAGTAAGTAAAATAGCTATCCGGCCCTATAAGGCTCGGTACATATAGCTGCTATACCATAGTAGGCCCGTTCATAGGCGCTCCGCCATACTAGGCTCTGTATCTCGGCCATTCTAGGCTCACCTCATAGGCGCTCAGCCACAGTAGGCTCGGTATATAACTTACTATCTGATTTGAGGTTGCCAATAGGGGCCCGCCCACTGATGATAGTTCGATGGTGGTGAATATAAAGTCCCGAAAAGGGAGAATATGATAACTTAAGAGACTAGGATAATGTACATAAATTCAGGAATACGAACTTTTGTTTATGTCTAGTTATCAAACATATGTAGTTACGGGATCATGCCAAAATGATGTAAAGGTTTAGCCTTAACATACCTTATTATAATCTGTCCAATAACCACATTGAACTCGTCTCGTTGCATCTTAGTCTACAACAACGATAGCAATATTATCATCAAGTTACGGAAGGTATAACTATTATACAATGAACGATAAGCTTATAATATAATAAAATGAGCAGCATCTTCCCTATAATCTTTACTTCCTCCCAATTCATCATAGCACCAACAACACAAGAACACCACCAATAACAGCATGTATACATCGTTTTCCAACCTTATATCTATCACAAAATACCACAAAACAGCCCACACACCACAACCAATTCATACACAATACGACAACCCTAGTAGTGTTAAACAACCCCGAAATGTAACGACGAACGATCAGCCAACCACCCTGCCAATATGTGGTGTTTATACACACCCTTTATTCTCCCAAAATCCTTAAAAATAGTAGCAAAAGAGATAACCCAACAGTAACACGAAACATCCCACAAAACAGTCCCACGAGTTCAGCAACTCAAAACTGATTTTTCAGTTTACTAAAACACGTTTCGACTTGTCTTTTCTTTCAAATTGAGAAACACAACCATCAATACATAATTAAGCTTCTTATCCTACAAACCAGTCATGAATTCAACTTAATAATAAGTTCATAACCAACCAATAGTGACGCAATAACAAACAACATACCACTCTTTCAAAACTCGCTAGGTCTAGTCTTTACAATCGAGTTACAACACGTACAAGCAAGCATATATATATATATATATATATATATATATATATATATATATATATATAAAAAATTGTGCAGGCTGACGAGGCCTCCATGAACATCTACTGATATACAAACTATACAGGACTCGTCTACAAGCCTCTAGAGATAGCTGAATTGTATCATGGTCGGGACAGGGCCTCGACCTATCCATTAAACCTGTATATATAAAATTGGACTCCAAGGTCTAGACCTGGTAACTCCGAGGAACTGGAGCTTACCAACCAAGCTGATGTTTGACTCTGTCTACTACGAAGGTCTATCCAACTGTCTATCAGAACCTACAGGCATGAAATGCAGCGTCCCCAGCAAAAGGGACATCAGTACGAAATAATGTATTGAGTATGTAAGGCAACAGAATAACTGAAACCTGAAATTGAACTGATAATATAATAACTGAAAGTAAATGGGAGTCAAATATGATATGAAGATATGCTTACCTGTTGATACTGACTCAACTCTCTCAATATAGTAAGTAAAATAGATATCTGACCCTATAAGGCTCGGTACATATAACAGCTATGCCGTATTAGGTTTGTTATAGGCGCTCGGCCGTACTAGGCTTTGTATCTCGACCATTCTAGGCTCACTCATATGTGCTCAGCCACAGCAGGGTCAGTATATAACTTACCATCTGATTAGAGGTTGCCTAATAGGGGCTTTCCCACCGATTATAGCTCGATGGTAGCGAAAATACTATAATACTCTGTGTGTGTGTTTGTGTGAGTGTATATATATAAACCCTCTGCTCTCTTGACTGGAAGAAGACAATACATAAGTGAATATAAAGTCCCAAAAAGGGAGAATATGATAACTTATGGGACTAGGATAATGTATATAAATTCATGAATAAGAACTTCTCTTTATGTCTATTTATCAAACACATGTAGTTAGGGGATCCTGCCGAAATGAAGGAAGGTTTAGTCTTAACATACCTTATCGTTATCTATCCAATAACCACGTTGAACTCGTCTCGTTGCACCTTAATCTATAACAATGATAGCAATACTATCATCAAATTACGGAAGGTACAACTATCACACAACGAATGACAAGCTTCTTTTACAATAAAACGGGCAACATCTCCCCTATAATCTTTACTTCCTCCCAATTCAACATAGCACCAACAACAATAAGAACACAACAATAACAGCATGTATACATCATTCTCCAACCTTATATCCATCACAAAATACCACAAAACATCCCACACACCCCAATCAATTTATACACATTACGACAACCCTAGTAGTGTCAAACAACCCGAAAATGTAATGACAAATGACCAGCCAACCACCCTGCCGTCATGTGGTGTTTCTCCACACCCTTTCTCCTCCCAAACTCCTTATGAACAGTAGAAAAAGAGACAACTCAACAACAACACGAAACAGCCCACAAAACAGTCCTAAGAGTTCAGCAACTCAAAACTGATTTTTCAGTTTACTATAACACGTTTCGACTTATCTTATCGTTCAAATATAGAAACACAACTGTTAGTACATAATTAAGCCTCTTATCCTATAAATCAGCCATGAATTAAACTTAAAAATAAGTTCATAACCAGCCAACTGTGACGCAACAACAAACAACATACCACTCTTTCGAAACTCGCTAGGTCTAGTCTTTATGATCGAGTTACAACACGTACAAGCATAGATAATGGAAGGAGAAGCATAAGTTTACCAGAACCCACGAAATCTAGTCCTTATTCGTCCAAATCAGCACTCCAACGCAGCTACAAGAAGGAGAAACAGAAACTGGCAAGCTGTTCGGGGTTTTCGCCACTAGAATAATATCGTATCACCCGAAATTACCTAGGGTTTGTGTGAGATTTTTGGGGAGGAGTTGCAGGGGTTCAATTTGATTTTGTAGGTCTGAGAAATGAGTGAAAGAAATGAGTTACTAAGTCCATAAAATTCCCCTCTTGGCAAACATTAGGAGCTTTTAATTGAGGCCACTCCTTTTGGCAAGTAGGTGATGCACCTACTTGTCACCTACCAGTCTGTGCAGTCTCGCAAAAATACGAATATCTCTCTACTCTAATGTTTTACCAGTGAATGGTTTAATCCGTTGGAAACTAGACCTGTAGATCTTCAATTTGGTAGGCAGATCATCCCGTAATTCCAATTATATTTGGAGAAATACTCAGCTACATTTGACCTAATTTTCAAGATATTTATGAATGTAACATGTGATGATCTTTGCACACTTTTGTTCCAAAACTCGCTTGACTTCAAAAATTAACACACGACTATCATAAGACTAAAATAACTCATAATATAACCTCCTTATCATTTTGAACACCCTAGCCTCACCCCAAAAGTACATGTTATAACATTCCCAACTTGTCGACTTTGGACGCAACTTATTTTCTTCAATTAGTTTAGCTTCTAAGCCTTCCAACCCTCTTGGTACTTGTGACTCATGATCTTAAATATTTGAAACCTCCAATGTAAGATGATTAACTTAATTTAGGTATTTTCAAACATGATCCCGTTTCTAAGCTTACATTAATTGACTTGCGACGTACTCTTGCGTACGAAACTATGGGGTGTAACACAAACTTTGCAGACAAGTCCAATCAACCAAATGAACCTGTCCGAAGTCTCGAAACACCAATCAAAGCGTGATAACGCCAAAGTCAACTCCTGATTAAACTAATGAACTCTCCATTTATTCAACTTTCCAACTTTCGACAAATAGGGCCAAAGTCTTCTTGGAACCTCCGAATCCAAATCCAAATAGTCGTCCACGTTCAAATCACCTTACGAACCTATTGAAACGTCTTTTACTCAAAATTCAAACATTGTTCAACTCTTCCAGCTTAAGACTTCCGAATTGAGAATTACTCTTCTAAATTAACTCCGAATCTCTCAAAATTAAAACCTAACCATACACACACTTCATATAGAATTATATGAAGCTAATTAAAGTCTTAAACCATTGAATGGAAATTCTAAAGCTCGAAACGATCGGTTAGGTCATTATAGTCTCCCACACTTAAACATACGTTCATCCTCGAACGTGCCAAGAGTCGTCTTAAGGCTGCCAATTCGCTATATAACTCATCATACACATATCCAAGGCTGATCTTATGTCACCTCAAATCATATAAGTCCATTAATACAATTTGCACTGAAGATTCTGTCTTCCACCTTAGCCTATAAGTCTTAGAACTAAATTCCATCATCCAGAATTACATATAAGATTTGATTCTTGTGTATACACACTATATCAATCCCCATAAACTGCACTAAATCACAAATGTATTTACAAGTTTTAACCACACGATGTGCCCCTTAACTCATATACCCTTACACATATCTTCTGATCATAATAGCTGCTCATTACCAAACTCGGTACGGATAGTATAAATTGTATCAAATAAAACCTCTAAGTCAAACTTTCACATTACTGCTAATGATGAAGAAAGCGTGTAGAAACTTATAATCACCCATCAAATCAACAAGTCATGGAGTTCTCTCACCCAACAAGAACCATTGCGAAACTCTGACCTAATTAATAGCAGTCACCAAAAAATACCTTATTAAGTACGATTACATTACATCTAGGCCTAATAACCTTGTATCACCCAATACAAGATGCTCGACCAACGGGCCACATCAATGCTATCTAGAACCTCATACGACGCGATCTATGTGCCAAACAAGCAACAGCTCATGTATGACCAATCATACAAAGAGAACTGAATAAGAGAACTATCAAACAAGTTTATCAGATATACAACAAAAGCATAATGCCATGAACTCATCCCATAAAGGGAAACAAACTGACTAGCGCAAAAGACACACTTAAATATGCTTGCTAGTCGAATATAGTATAATATAATATCGTATTCACAAGGATTGGAGTTAAACAATATTATCGTAGTTTGTAGCTAGATTGCTATCCAAGATAATCAACAGTTTAGAATTAAGTGATTAAAAACTAAAATTAACTAAGAATATAAATCTAATTAACGAATGACAATCGAACAAAAGTACGCAAAGAAGATATCAATGGGAGAATATAGGGATTGATTGTATAGGTGCAAGATAAATGTTTGGGATTTAACTCTAGTTAATTCACTTCTAATGTTCAAGTGAGTCTCTCGAATTCACTCAATTATTAATTCAAACGTTTAGTAGAAACTCCTCTCTCGATTAAGTCACAACCTCACAATATGAACCAATTTATGCTCGGTGAAGATATGCAAGAATTCGTAGTGGATTGGTCTTTAGGAGAACCTCTCTCGATTATCCTCCTAACTAGGTTTAATCAACAATTCAACTATCCTCTTTCGATACTAAGAAGAATTAATGAATTCAACCAATAAGATAATGCAAAGATATCACAAGTTGTGCCTCTCTCGATTATATAAACATGTGATTATAGATGCAATAATTAAAACATCTAAAATGATTCAATACATAAAAACTAGAGTTATTATCCACAAACAAATGGCAATACACCAAATCCATCAAACCCTAAAGGGAATTACTCCATAGATATGGAGTACTTCATCAAAGATAAATTTAAAGTAAAGAAAAACATAAAACGATCCAAACTTATGTCTTGAGTGAGGATTGAATGATGATTCTTTGTGCTTTTGCTTCTCTACCTCCTCCTTAGACTCCTTAGGTCTTAGATGTGTCAAAAGTCATAAAATAACGTTTTTCATGTATTTATAGCAAGTAGGGTCGGGCCCAGATGAAATCAACTTCTCTTAACCTAAATAGGACATTGTCTCTGTAAAATTCGCACAAGTGCGCCACATGGGGCGATGCGCTGTGCGTCGGACTAATGGGGAAGTAGAGAGCACTAACAAATTCAATTTCTACTTCTGTTTTCTGTTGCAGTGCTGCACAATGTGACGCCCCAAGTCTGTTTCGTTGCTGGTAGGTACGTTTCTCTTAGCCTTTTCTTTAATTTCTTCTGTTGCATGTTTTTGTCCGCTTTTAGTTAGTTGTTGATCTTTTGTCTTCCTTTTTCTTTGTCCACTCATCACATAATTATGCCAATCAAAATGAATTGAAGGCATTTTCTTGCTCTTTTATTCTTGTGTCCCATTTGTCTTCTTTTAGCCAACTTTCATTCGAATTTGTTGCTACACATAAGAAGCACATGTAATGAGTATAAATTCTTTATTTTTAATCCCAAACAGAACTAAAGCATAGCAAATAATAGGTGAAGTAAATCCAAAAAATTCATATTTCTAGGCTGCCATCACAAACACACGACATAAACATATGGAACATTATCCCCCTTAACTCTGTTGCAATGTGCAACCCGATCCAAATATATCAAATCAAATGGAGATACCCATCGAGTCAAACTGCTCATGTTCACTAAACACATGTGTATCACCAACAAGAACATAAAGTGCATAAACGTAACTATGGGGATACGGATAGCATAGTGCACTACGAGAAATATCCAGGCACGACTAAGGTGTAATAAGCAAATCAACATCTCACGAGCCATCCTGCTCAGATAACGCCACAAGGCCTAAACAGGGCCATAATATGCATGTGAATAATCAAGTAGTCTCGCACCCACTATACATATGAGACTACCACATAAAATAGATCAGGCATGAATAAGATCAAGTCCACCCGTTAACACTCCCATAGCAAATGCTGCATTGAGTAAGAATATCCAATCCATTGTAGGACACAAATTCTCATTAGGCCTAACAATAGGGCCCCATCCTGATTCAAATCATTCTGAATTAGGTAATTAGCCATCAGAGAGTCCACAGTGATCCTTTCCATGATACGCACAATCAGTTGTCAAATCTTGAACACACTTTCACAACCCGCGACCGAAGGAATAGTCTGCCTCTCAGATATAAAACTCTAAACTTTGGGAACACAAGAATCTCCGTACTGAATTTCTAACTCCCCCACTTATATAACTGCTATGTCATGCATGCACAATCGCATCATGAGAAATGCTCCAATAAATCACCCGCATCAAGTAGAAACCTGTACATAAATGATTATCAACCATGAGATTTCTGTAGTACTAGTCAAGCATCCAGAAATTAATACACCACATGTCTTATACAACACACATCTCCCTCAGAAAAAATAAGATAATGCTAGCATGCTTTTAGACACCTGAAGTCTCCCGAGCTATCTAGAACTCGTGAACTTCCTTCCAAAACTGAATCGCAACCTTGTTCATTCATCCCCGATTCCACACAGCTCACTGCATCTATCACGCTATGAGGAAAAAATACGAGAATCTCATTTGCAACTCTGAATCACAAATAAGATACACAATTCATCGACCAAAATCCTACCACGTAGCTCAATTCAGGAGAAAATCATAACATGCGACAAACCTTCCATTCTCATAGGAGACATCCACCCTAAGTCGTGGTTAAAATCATCACAAACTCTTTGTAAACCACTTTCATACAACCAAGCTATCAGAACTGAATCTCTCTAAATCAACCAAGTCACACAGATATCCAAACCCAAATGTGTTACCACCAAAAATTCTTGAAAAGCCCAATTATACCAGAGGAACATATCATCCCAATTATCATGCTGATCCAAACCACTACTAAACCGACCCAACTTCTTTTTTTTTTTACCCAACTTCTTCATACTATCCTTGATCTGCCTTCAAGATAACATTTCCCCTTCTAGTACAACCTCAACCAGAACTCATTCCAAGCGATCTCAACACAAAATCACGTCGTCCAAAGACCCATAAGCCACTTTGTTCCCTCTCATGCACCTAGTAGTACCTCAAACTGATATGCCCGCTCTGTAGAGGCCTAATAAGAATTTGAAGTAATGCAGATGTCGAATCCTTAGTCACACACAAATTCGAAAACCTATTATACCACATATCGAATCTTGAACCCATCAAAACCATCCTTGAGAGTCACCCACTCAGACCTAGTTCTGAATGCACAACCAAACATGCCGAACCACCAATGCTCTATTAGAAAATTCATACCTAAAGAGAAGCAATCGAGCGAATCCTTTTCTTTGCCAACTACATTCACAAAAAGACGTCAACCTGAGTCATTCCACGACCTCCCTATAGCCATAAGTTGTAATACATCACACCTCTGGAAAATTCCTTAGTCGCATCATCCTCGAAGTCATCCTCCTTATATCATATCTAACCTACAAGCATCCCTTAGTCTATAATCTATGATAATACATGACCATTTGATCCAATCGTCAATGATTGACTCCCCTACTTCGCTCTAAGCCACGATTTTATAACCCTGGAACCTACAATGACTTCTCCTCCTTAGCTTCCATGATCCCACACCGCTACTCAGCTAAATTTCGCATAAGCTCATGTTTCACAAACCATAACACATCCCACCAATGAAAAACTAAAAGATCCATCCACATGAAAAATTCAAGACTGTATTATACACCAAAATGATAATAAAACATTCTCATGTCCTTAGTATCTCAAAAAAACACTTCCTCGTCAAATTTGAAATCTCAAGGCGAAACCCATGCCACCAAATGAATAAAATACTACCTGCTACGAGTTTCCTTAGAGATCAACTCCCTCAATCCATCAACACTAGGAACACTAACCAGACCCTGAAGTTGCAATACACCGTTATCACCGAGGACCAACTCCTAAGCACCAGTACGCAACACCGCGTCCCTAAGGACAAGTAAACGAGGATCATCATACTGACGAGCTCGAATAGAAAGACTGCGCAACCACATAAGCAAGAACTCTACTAGGATAAAAAATATCCAATATCACAACTCTAATAGCCCAAGCCCGAACCTCTATAGCCAAGTGCCCCTCCTTCACAGGAACAAATGCTGAATTCCAAATCATGAACCTTATAATCCTTTTCATGAGGTTCCAACTGCTGCGATACACAAACAATCACCCTACCATTCTTCACCAATACTGCGTGAAGACCAATGTGTGACGCATCACAATACACTATGTAAGGCCTCGTACCCGTAGGAAAGACCAACACTAGAGCAACAATAGATGGAAACTCCTCTACAAAGTGACAATAGAAATCTACCCTCATTGCACAGTAGAAAAACATCACGCACCACCTCTGTAGCATCATCACACTCATCAACGCCCAACTAATATCGAGCACTCAACATCGCGTATGAATGAATAGGAATGAACTAAAGATATAGGCTTCAAGCCGAATAAAGCCGCACGATAAGGAATCAGGAAATTGAAAGTTCATAAAGCTATATCGCCTCTTGAGATGGATATTGACATCTTTGTATCAATCCATAAGACACTACTAGGCCTGTTCTTGATTAGTGAGACCCTTAGAACCTAGAGCTTCGATACCAACTTATCACGACCCAACATCCCACCAAAGGCCATGATGATGCCTAACCTGCTTGCTAGGTAATCCAATACTCAACAGCAATAAGAATCAAATTATTAAACCATGTAACCATTTCATGACATAAATAACTATGCGAAGTAAATCTCAATTCAAAATTATAATTACATAATAAATAATAAGGTCTAATCACGATCACAACCGTCTACAATGCCAAAAACCCGGTGTCACTATATCACGAGCATCTAATAAGTGCAACTAGAATCAACTGAACAAATACATCTGCCCAGAAAAGAAATGCAACAGAGATAGTTAAGTATGGAAAGGGGACTTTATGTGCTACAAATCCGATCATACCTAGCAGCTCACCCACAAAGTCTCCAATAACACTACTACTGAGCTCAAGGCTATCATGAATAGCGGTCTCAGAACCTGCACAACAATGTGCAGAAATGTAGTATGAGTACAGACCACAATGCCCAATAAGTATCATGTCTAGCCTCAAAGAAGTAGTGGCGAGGGGTCAACTCCGACACCTACTAACAACTCAATAATCATATGAAACATGAATAGGGCATGAAATAAAGCATGATATCATCAATCACATCTATAAGCAAAATCATAGTAGACTGGAAGTTAGAGATGCTTTTCAGGAATTTCAGTCAAGGCATCAATTTTTCCAAAAAAATCACTTAGACAGAGATTCATCAAGGTAAACTTTGATTTAAAACTCTAAATATTAAGTAGATACATCAATACCAATTTGCATGAGAAAAAAATACAACTTAATACTTGCATGTCAAATACACATGTCCAAATCAACAATATCACAGTTAAATCATCAAGTATACACAATATCAGCACATTCATAGTGCCTGGCACAAGTATCCCCCAATCATACTCTCAGAATTCTCACGGTGCCTAGCACAATGCCCCGGAATCATCACACACACACACATACTTAACACTGTATGGGTACCTGACATAAGTCCTTTACAAAGCACATTTCAAGTGTCTGCGCTCATAGGACCCAATGTAATATAGGTAATCACATGACTCTAGAGGGACGATACCATTCCAAGTGTCGCGACAATGTGCTACCCTATCCACATATAATAACTTTGCGACATGCAACCCGATCCACAAATATTCCTGTGGTGGCGTGTCTGATCCACACATTTACCCATGGCGGTGTGCCACCCTATCCACCCACATATCCATCGCAGTGTGCCACATAATCCACACATAAATCCATAGTGGCGTGCCAGCCGATCCACACAAAAATCCATGGTGTCGTGCCACCCGATCTATACAATATCATCATTATCCAATATTCGTGCATAATATCCATAGTGTCAAAATTCTTGCCTTTTAACAATATCCAACTCTAAAATTCATAGATATATGTATGAGGCAACAATATAAAAAGGCAATGAGTCATAATAACCAAAATATGGATAAAATCACATAAGGCTAAAAGATGGCTATGGCTAATCATGTAATTGAATTTTACTCAATAGTTCAATAAGAATATAATCGTTCAATCATGAATAAGATAAGTCATTTAACCGCTGAATCATGAATCAATAAAAAAGTATATGACTACGGCTTGACAAAGAAGCTCAATATGGCAAAACAATTATTTATGCCCAATTCAACAAGTCATAACCTTAAGCATACTTTTAAGCCAAAATTTCAAGTCATTTCATATTCATAGAATCAACAAAACATGAATAAGGAGTTGAAATAGTCGAAACAAGGCATAATCATAAGCCGAACACTTACCAGATATGGTCATAACCTAACTATGCATATGCGCTCATCCCCTTGCATATACGTGGCTCCTAAATCAAGAAACAAGTAGCAAATAGATCACCTATAGGGAGAATTATATTGTACAAGGATAGACAAAAGATTTACTTCCACCCAGTAAGCTTTATTCAACGACAAACTGTGTCTCCTTTCAAATCCAGCTCCAAATGACTCGATTCTCATCAAATGCAACTCAGCAACGTCAAATAAAGCCATAGGAATCAATTCTAAACAATAAAGATTCAACCTTTAATCAAATCCCCAAAATTCAATCCGGGCCCACATGATCATAAACTAAGTCAAGAAGTAGATTTCAACTACACATAATCCAACGAGTCCCAATATGTGATTAGATTCTAAAATTGGGTCTAAATCAGCCTCCAAATCCCCAAATTACACCCTCTTAAGTTGTAGGCAAAATCCCTAAATTTCAATTAAATATTTCAAATTTTATGTATAAAAGTCCATGGAAAAATAAGAACCCTCATAAAACGCTCTCTCCTCTCTCTAGGCTATGGCAATCTAGAGGCGGTCATTCCTGCCAACGCCTCTCCCCAACCTTTGGCTGTGGGAGAGCTAATTCAAAACCCTAATGAGCCAAACCCTAACCCTAATCTTCAAACCCCTAAGTTGCCAAGTTAAAACAACAATAAAAGCCAACATTTATCCATATCAAAGTTAAAACCAGTAGAGTTTGTTCAGGGTGAACACACACTTAGGTTTGACATGGAGGAGAGACATGAATTTTCTAAAGAATAAGGATCACATCAGGCTATTATGATCAAATTATCTGCACGTGCGCTTGCCTTGAAGGATTTGCAAACTTTACTGCCTAAACATCTTAGAGTAAAGGGCCATTGTTTAACTGGATTGCTTGTGTCAAGATAATCGTTAATTATATTGTATCAATACAATCATTTTGTGATGTCGTTGGAGAAGAACATCAGTATAGGGTGTCTCCAATGTATATTAGATTCAATCCAAAAAAAGAAACAACCAAGGTTGTGGTGTGTCTATTAGATTCAATCCAAAAGAAGATACGACCAAGGCTGTAGTGTGGATATCACTGCCAAACCTTGATCAAGGTGTTTTTTCTAGGAGGGCTTTATTATCTATAGCTTCAGCAGTAGGCACTCCAATTGCATTGACAAGGAAACTCAAAGTCGATCAAGACCTAGCACTGCTAGGTTAAGTTAATACTTGACCTTTTAGGTAATCTTCCTAAGAGAGTAAGTTTGCAGCATGTTGAAAACACAACTGGAATGATTTTGGAGGTTTTATAGGAAATTATATATGATAATCTACCTGCATATTGCAATTTTTGCAAGCAGGAAGAGCATGAAGAGGAGGTATGTCGTTTACTCTTAAAAGAGAATTAAAAAAAATATCACTTCGAGGGTCATGAATTGAAAAATGGAAAAAAGTTTCAAGGGATTTAAGACAGGTTTTAAATGAGAAGAAGGGCTCATTAAGGGTTACTAAAGCGATGCTCAAAATTATACACGGACAATCTCGATGAATAATGTTGTGGATATAGTTTAATCTCCAAAAATTGGAAATTTGAGAATAGAAAAAGAAGCGTAGATGATTGGGCATTACCAAAAGCATTTGGAGGCTAGGCAACGTCTTGTGGAGGCAATAGGTGATGGCTCAAGTGTCGAGAAAGATCAGGTTAAACCTACAAGTAATATCCCTAGTGCCACAACTTTGGCGAGGGTTTCAAAGGCTGTGGGTTCATGCTTGCAGGCTAATACTACTTTGGTTGTGACTGGTGATCGAGCAAATATACTTAACAAAGAAGTCTTGGTGAAGTAACATGTTGTTACATCTGGGCCAGCTTGTAATGTGAAGGAGATTGTGGTTAATGAGAAAGCTGGTAGATTAATTCAACAAGAAATAGAAGAAGCTGGAGCTGAGAACATCATGCATGCTAAGCCTAGGTCAACTGGGATTGTGTCTATGCAAGTTGGTCACTTTAAGGATGCATCTCTTAAACCTAAGCTAATGAACCACATGCTGCAAGACATGACTGATGGTAGGCTATAATCCCGTATTTTAGTCGCTTATTGTACTCTAATTCACTGCAGTTTAGTTGTGTTTGAGTTTTAATTAGTAGTATTTTGCACTTATTGTGTGTTTTATGCCTTGTAGGAGTAATTTCGAGCTATGTAGAATTTGTGGAGCTAATTCGAGCTATTTGGATCTTTGAAGTCTAAGTAAAAGCCCAAGGGATTAAGCTGAGATCATGTATGGGGGGTCAAGGAGCAAGTCTGGACGTTAAAAATCAAGCAAAATTTCGTACTCTGAGAAAACTCCACAACCCGGCGCGTGGTGCGCTGCGGCTGCCCAAATCCTGCTGCTTGTCAATTGTTAAGCTCTCTGGATTTCCCCACTAATGCCCGACATGGCGCGTCGTCCCGTGCAGTGTGCATATGCAGTTTTTACAGAGTGAAAGTCTTACTTCGACTGGAAGAATGTTTCATCTCGGCCCAACCCTACTTGGTATAAAATCATGGAAAAATGTTATTTTCTGGAATTTGGACATACTTTGGACCTAAGGAGGCTAAAGAGGAGTTGGAAGAACACAAGCACACGGATTTCATCATTCCTTCCTCTCTTAAGACCCGAGTTTGGATTGAATTTATGTTTTTCTATACTTTAATTATAGTTGTGATGAATTACTCCATATCTATGGAGTAGTTCCATAGGGGTTTGATGGATTTGGTGTATTGATGCTTGTTTGTGGATTATAACTCTAGTTTTTATGTATTGAAGCGGTTTTGAATGATTTAATTTTTGCATGTATATTCACTAGTTCATGTAACCAAGAGAGGCATAACTTGTGATATCTTTGCATTACATTGTTGGTTGAGTTCAGAGATTTGTCTAAATAATCGAAAGAGACTAGTTGAATCATTAATTAAACCTTGTTAGGAGAATAATCGAAAGAGGTTTTCCTATACAGCAATCAACTACGCATTCTTGCATATATTCATGTGCTTAAATTGGTTCATCTTGTGAGGTTAAGACTTAATCGAGAGAGGAGTTTTTGCTGAATATTTGAACTAATAATTAAGTGAATTGGAGAGACTCACTCGAACATTGGAAGTGAAACTAAAGCTGGAAACGAGAAAAAGCTAAAAAATGTTGATTTGGCTGCAAGAGAGGCAGCCCAACAATGAGAAAAACCTGCACGGGATGTTGAGGAAGCAGCCATTAGAGAAGCATAGATTATCTATGAAGAAGAGAGGGGTCGGAGAATTGCTCAAAATTAACCCGTGGTTGTAGACTAGTTCAAAATTATAGCTCCCATGCCTGGGAGATCATTGGGCGATTATGCTAGACCAGTCTACAATAAAGGATTATCAAGTGTTAGACCACCTCCAATTGCAGCTAACAATTTTGAATTGAAGCAAGGGTTGCTTCGAACCCTTTAGAATTGATGTGTCTTCAGAGGGAAGATGAACGAAGATCCAAATATACATCTAATGGACTTCGAGGAGATTATGAGCACCTTTCAATATAATGGTGTGTCACAAGATGCAGTCTACTTAAGGGCATTCCCCTTCCCACATAAAGATGATGCAAAGCAGTGGCTTCGAAGCTTACCCATGAGATCGATTAGAACATAGGAGGAGATGAACAGAAAATTTCTTGATAAATATTTCTCATAAGCTAAGACGGGCAAGTTTAGAAGAGAAATCCATAACTTATGCCAGACAGAGACCGAGACTATTTTTGAAGCGTAGGAGAGGTTTAAGGAGATTGTTAGAAAGTGTCAACATAGTGTATTTGAACTCTCTAGATGGATTGACACCGGCCTCATGTAGAACATTGAGCAATGCAACTGGAGGCCCGTTGATGAAGAAGTCTCCAGAGGAGATTGTTACAATTCTTGAAGAGTTATCTAAAGACGCTAATCAGTGGCCCTCAGAGAATGCTGAAAGAAGAAGATCAACTGGTGTTCACCAAGTTGATGCTATGGCTAAAGAAATAAGGAAGCTGACCTTGGCTACAATACAAAGTGAGCCTCATGTAGCCTGTGATATATGTGGAAGAGGACACCCTACTCATGAGTGTCAAGCCTCAACTGAGGAAGTGAATGTTGTGGGAAATTATAATTTTAATTCAATGGGTCAGAAGCACCCCAGTTTTTCATAGAGTTCACCTGGGGTACCGCAAAATCATGGCAACAATACAACCCCAGATTTTAGGGACAAGGAGCTCCTGGTTTTTGTGAATCAGCTGAGGCAATAGTTTCAACCTTAACAACCCAATCAGCCTGGTCTAGAAGATCTTATGAATGTCTTCATTGTGAAAACTGATGAAAGATTTGAAGTATAAGGGGCAGCAACTCAAAATTTAGAGAACAAGTAGGACAGATTGCAACAATATTATCTGAGAGGGTTCCAGGCACTCTCCCTATTGATACTGAAAGAAATTCCAAAGAAACAATGAATGTTGTAACCTTGAGAAGTGGGCAAGTGTTGAAAGACCCCACCCTGATCTAGAAAGATGTGATACTTGAAAAAGCAAGCCGGGAGCAGCTGAAAAGTGATGATGACAAGAAGAAGAAAGGCCGGATGAAAGCTGAGAAGAAAAAGAAGGAAGAAAAATTAAGAAGGAACATAAGGAGAGCAATCATATGCCTACGCTACCTTTTTCCTCAAAAGCTATATAGAGAAAAGCTGGACAAGCAGTTTGAGAGATTTATGGATGTGTTGAAACAGGTTCATGTAAACTTACCATTCACAGCAGTGCTCCCACAAATGCCTTCTTATGCTAAATTCTTGAAAGAGATCCTTACAAAGAAGAGAAAAGTAGAGGAGACCTCAATGGTCAAGCTCACAGAGCATTGCAGTGCGATATTGCAAAATAAACTCTCACAAAAGTGTGGAGATCCAGGGAGTTTTACTATACCTTGCTCTTTAGGAACTATTAATTTTGATAAGTCTTTATGTGATTCTGGTGCATCAATTAATTTAATGCCTCTATCTATTTATAGGAAATTAGAGAAGGAGATTGGAGAGATAAGGTTTGCACCAATATCGTTGCAGCTGGCAGACCAAATGACTTCAATACTCGAGGGAATAGTGGAAGATGTGTTAGTTCGGGTGGATACATTCGTATTTCTTGTGGATTTTATAGTGGTGAATATGGGGGAAAACAAGGAGGTTCCCCTCATCTTAGAAAGACCATTCTTAGCAAAGGGCAGAGCAATATTAGATATACATGAGAGAAAACTCATGCTTAGAGTGGGTGAGGAGACTGTGACTTTCAAGATGGACGTAGATAAGGGGGTGCAAAAAGGAAAACCAGTTGCAAGTGTTAGAAGATTGGAAAGTGAAGAGCTCAACAGAGAAGGCTGCAGTGAGCGAGAAAGATAAGAGTGGGGTGTACCCCAAAAAAGTTGAGAAGAAGCTGTTTGCATGGATGTGTGCATTATTCGGGCGTGAGGAATGGAACCTGACTTCGACTCAGACCCCGATTAGATATTCGGGGAAGTTTCCTCTATCTTAAGCTTTTTAATTAAGTGTCACAGGGCCATGCCACAACTTAAAGTATGGGGTGGGTGATATGTTGTATGTATGTACGAATATTAGTTTTTGTTTTTTTTTTTTTTTTTGTTAGTTTTAGTGGCTAAAGATAGAGAAAATTTTTTTTAAAAAAAAGCATAAAAATTTTAGAAATTTTTGATTTCCTGACGGTGGATATGATCGACAGGTTTCTTGAGGGACTAAAGTCGAAAGAAAAAAAGGCAAAAAAAGATCTTCGGTTGTAAGTAGTGTAATAATTCCCCCTTGATTTTTCTTTGTGCCGCAGTTCTTTTTCAAGGGTTTTGTTTGAACCGGGTGTAATTAGTAGTAGTTTTTATATTTTTTTAGAAGTAAGAAACCTTGTGCTGTGAATTGAATTAAAGGCAATATCTCTTAACTTTATTATACCTTGAGAATAGTAAGTGCTTTAGTTGCGACGCTTAGGCTCAGTTTTTGACTCTTGTATAAGTACCTTAAATTGTATGATCTTAACTGCTTTGACTAGAGTATCTTATAGTCCAATCCTGAGTGAGTTATCTGCCATGTGCATGTGAGGTTTTGTGTTATTCTGTGCATTGTATTTGATGTCTAGAACTTGTTCCATGTGTTTGCAAAGCGAAATAGTAATTTTGTTCAATCTTGGAAGTGATATAGGCATTTCTTTGTTGAGCCAGATATATGCTTTTACCCACCTAATTGTTATGTATCGTAGTTAACCTCTTTGGGTTGTGATCCTATACAAGCCTTGCCTTTTTGTTTTAATTGACCATTTATTTAAACCTTGTACCTCTCGTGAGCATTTGAATTTGTTATGAACTTTCTAAAAGTTGAAGTATGAGGTGGTTGGTTTGGCTTTTGAGTAGAACTATTGAACTAAGGAGAAAGGTGCACTAATTTGAAAAAGAAAGGAAAAAAAATAAGTGTATGATTGTGAAAAGTATTCCTTTATAGTGGTAACTTGATGTAATTGTACTTAAAGAAGTAGGGAGTTAATGTATATTGATGTGAATGTGGAGTTATGGTTTGACATAAGTGTGGGGTTTTGAATAGTTAATTGTATGTATTAAAGTTCTTAGCGAAGTGTAGTCACTCTTATATCTAAATGTATCCTACCCATCCCGCAACCTATGTTACAACCAATTAAAGTTCTACTTGATCCTTGACTGAATGAGCTCAATTAGCAGAGTATTACACTACGGGCAAGCTTATGGTACCTCTTTTGTGGCACATGAATGTTATTTCTGAGAGTGAGTGAATTCTTTCTATCTTGAGTTCCTGATTGTTCTTAAATTTCATAGTATATGGAACTACTCTCTATTGTTGTGTGAGGGCACTTGATTCACGAAGGAAAGGTAAAGTTGTTGACCTCTATGTTACAGTAAGTGAGCGAGCTGTGAAAAATACTTGGTGCTTTTGAGTCAAATCTTGAGGCGAGGATGTTATGTTATTGTGCTTAATCTGTTTTAAAAATTCTTAGTATGATGAGTTATGAGTGTTGTTGAAAAAGATCGTGTCAATATGAAGTATAGTTTGATTGCTCGGGGATGAGCAACGGTTTAAGTGTGGGGTATTGATGGTAGGCTACAATCCCGTATTTAGTCGCTTATTACACTCTAATTCACTGCACTTTAGTTGTGTTTGAGCTGTAATTGGTAGTGTTTTGTACTTATTGTGTGATTTATGCCTTGTTGGAGTGATTTTGAGCTATGTAGATGTTGTGGAGCTAATTCGAACTATTTGGAGCTTTGAAATCTGAGTAAAAGCCCAAGGGATTAAGCAGAGATCGTGTTCAGGGGTTGAGGACCAAGTCTGGACATAAAAAATCAAGCAAAAATCCGTACTCTGAGAAAACTCCACAACCCCAGCGCGTGGGGCGCCGCGGCTGCCCAAATCCAACTGCCTGTCAATTTTTGAGCTCTCTGGATTTCCCATTAATGCCCGCATGGCGCCTCGCCCCATGCGGCGCGCCTGTGCAATTTTTACAGAGTGAAAGTTCTATTTCAGCTAGGAGAAGGTGGTTTCTTCTGGGCCCCACCCTACTTGGTATAAATACATGGAAAACATTATTTTCTGGACTTTTAACATACTTTGGACCTAAGGAGGCTAAGGAGGAGTTGGAAGAATACAAGCACAAAGATTTCATCATTCCTTCCTCACTCAAGACCCGAGTTTGGATTGAATTTATGTTTTCCTATACTTTAATTATAGTTGTGGATTATAACTCTAGTTTTTATGTATTGAAGCAGTTTTAGATGATTTAATTGTTGCATCTATATTCTCTAGTTCATGTAATTGAGAGAGGCTTAACTTGTGATATCTTTGCATTACATTGTTGGTTGAGTTCATAGATTCATCTAAGTGATCGAAAGAGGCTAATTGAATCATTGATTAAGCCTAGTTAGGGGTAATCGAAAGAGGTTTTCCTAGAAACCAATCCACTATGCATTCTTGCATATCTTCACGTGCCTAAATTGGTTCATCTTGTGAGGTGAAGACTTAATCGAGGGAGGAGTTTTTGCTGAACGTTTGAACTGATAATTGAATGAATTCGAGAGACTCACTTGAACATTAGAATTGAATTATCTAGAGTTAGATCCAAACAATTATCTTGCACCTATTCTATCAAAACCCTATCTTCTCTATTGATAACCTTCTTTGCTTATTGCTTGGTTCGGTTGTCATTAGTCAATAGCTTTAGATTATTATTTAATTTTAGTTAAACATCTTATAAATCTTAATTGTTGATCATCTAGGATAGCAACCAAGCTAGAAACTACGAGAATACTGTTTAAGTCCAATTCCTGTGGAGACGATAATTAAACTATAATATATTTGATTAGCGAGTAGAATGTAAGTGTGTGTTTTGCGCCTGTCAATGACACATGCTTCTCTAGATCTCTATAAACTACAATTTGGTGATCAATTTTTTAGTGCTAAAGATTTTCTTAGTGCAAATTTGTATGATGTTCTGATGGTTAATGACAAACATGCGTCTGGCAATATGGAGAAGGGATTACAGGTTAAGGAGGGGAAATTTGTGGTGGTCGAAGATTCTCACAATGTAGCCAGTAATTCTTTCACACCTGCTAATGTTAATCTCACTTAAATTGGAGTTAAAATTCTGGAACAAATAAATCCCTTTCAAGCAGTATCTGAGATTTTCCCAAATGCATCAAAAGGGATTTCTATTCAAGGGGTGAAAGTTTACAAGGATATATCTGGGGTATGATTGAATACTCCCTATTATGATATTACTTCCAATGATGCTTTTAGTTGATTAGACAATTTTGTGCAATCTTCACACAATCATGAAACATTGTCCATGATGTCGGCTGCAACGAAAAATTCAAAGGAAGTGACTGAGCATTCAAGTAAGGAGCATGAATGTGAGTTAGACAAGATAATCAAGGAACCTGTGCTTAAGTCTAAATGCTGGACAGATCAAGTCGAGGAAGATGAAGAAACTGACTTTGAACGAATGATAACTATGGGGAGATTTATGGGGGGAAAGTGAACAAGAACATACTGCACCAAAGGAAAAAGAGGCTGCACCACTAGGGAAAATGAGTGAGAAGCAAGGGGTGAGAAAACTAAGACGAAATGCAGGAGTTTTTGTACCTACTGGACAGCAACAATGCAGTCTCAAGTGGCAGTAGCTTCGAAGGTGTTTACACATTTAGGTGAGCTCCAAAAATAAAGATTGTTAGCAAGCACAAGCAAATTGATTCCTACAAATATTCTCCATGCTCTTTTTTCTCATGACATGGATCCTTTGAATGTTCTTGATAATCCTAAGAAGAGCTTAGACATTAACTCCAAGTCTATTGGAGTAGTGGCCAAGAGACATGACCCATGGACCTTAGTATCAAGATTTAATCCTACTGAAGCTTTTGGTATTGATACGTGATAAAGTTTCTACGATGGAGGGGAAGAGTAGGACCTACTAGTTGCATGCTTTGACAATGTAGCTAGGGATGGAGACCATTCACCTAGACACCTCAAAAGTGGCTCCAAAAAAAAAAAAAAAAGACAACAAATGAGAGGCAAATAGTTGGGATGGCAAGGTGACACAAGTGTTTGCCATTAGGCAACTCCCAGTGAGAGTAGCAAAGCAAAAGGCTGCTGCCTCAACCACCTCGACAAGATCCAATAGGTCCAAAAAGAAATAATGAAGTTTGAAGTTATCTTGAAGATAGGTGAAAAGAAGTCAAGGTGCAAACAAGTTGAAGATTTCACAAAATTGAGGAAGGAGGGCTTGAATACTAGCTTTTTTCTTGTCATATTCTATTATTATTATTATTATTATTATTATTATTATTATTATTATTATTATTATTATTATTATTATTTGTAATATCATTATAGAGTGTGTTATAAACTCTATGACGATCATAGAAGATTTAGTTATTTCAAGTTCTTATTTTTTACATGTTTGCTAGTAGATGAGGTTGATCATACCTCATTAGGAATTGTAAGGTAAGGTCTAGCTCAGAAGTGATGGTTGCCTTTCCTTTTTGCCTTTGGGAAATACCTCAGTTGGCTATGAGATTATTCGCCCTCGTGAGACTTCGCCCTCATGAGACGTTAGAGGCCCATATGGATGACTATCTTGCCAAGTCAATGGATATCATACTACTGTTGCTTTTTTCCCCCCTTGTATTTTTCCTTTGCCGATCTTATATATTATTAACAATGCAAGCCCTAGGCACCTTACCAAGTTAATTTGCTTAAAAAATATCAAGATACATAGCCAAATTAGAGTGAAAATTACTTACCTCCAAAGTAGTAATAAAATTGCTCTTTAAAATCTCCTCCTCTCAAAGTCTAGGGCTCAAAATATGAAATAATGAGCAAATTTCCGAAATATAACACTTAAAAGTTATGCCCAGGCATACCCATCACGAACACAACACCTTCCTCGCGTTCCAGAAGAAGAAATCTGCCCCTGCTCAAATCCTTCAGCGTGATTGCGGAAACATTTACATGATCACGAAACTCACACGGCTGAAACACAACACGAATGCGTTAACCACACCGCGAACGGGAGCACCAAGTACTATCCACACTATGCCTCTACACGAACGCGTGCGCTACTCCGTGAACGCGAAGACCTTCTGCCAACACTTTTCGAACGCTTGACTGGCAATGAAAACATGATTCAAAAACCCCCGAGCTCCCAACATACACTACACAAATGCAATTATACCTTCGTGGTTGTGAAGAACATCAGAGGCATCAGAAAAACCAACAATGCAAACTCATCCGAAATGGTCCGAAACCACCCAGAAACTCACCCGAGCCCCTCGGAACCCTGTCAAATCATAGCAACAAGTCCAAATATATTATTCAATCTTATCCAAAGGCCCGAAATACCTCAATTAGCATCAAAACCAAGAATCAACGATCAAAGTCCTATTAAGTTTCAAACATTCAAACTTCGCCGAACTCGTCTAAATCACACTTAGACATACCAGATCACAACCAAACTTTGCACACAAGTCCCAATCAACCAAATGAACCTATACAACGTCTCGGAAGCTCAAAGCCTGATAACATCAAAGTCAACTCCCGGTCAAACTTATAAATTCTCTAATTCTTCAACTTGCCAACTTTTGACACATAGGGCCAAAATCTTCTAGGAACCTCTGAGTACAAATCCGAACACATGTCCAAGTTCAAAATCACCATACAAACCTCTTGAAACCATCAAATCTCGATTTCGAGAAAGTTTACTCAAAATTCAAATCCGTGTCAACTCTTCTAACTTAAGACTTCCGAATTGACAATTACTCTTCCAAATCAACTTCGAACCACTCGAAATCAAACTGAAGCATACACACCCGTCATAATGCATCATATGAAGCTACTCAAAATCTTAAATCACTGAATAGAAATGATAAAGCTTGAAATGATCCGTCGAGACGTTGCAATATCTGTTCCGAATGAACTCCATAATTTCTAACCACTATAACGATTCGGCCGATTGTTTTGTATATTTGAACCTCGTTCCCTTATTTGATACTTCCCTTATATTTTTTTGTTATTTTGTAATTTACGTGGTTGGTTGGTTTGGGTTCGGGAAGGTTTGAGAGGGATTTAAGACACTTAGTTTCATTTTGGAAGATTTTGTTGTAAAGTTGACCAAGGTTTGACTTTTGAGTTAACGCTATCGGAAAGGTAATTTGATGATTCCAATTGTTTTTTTTGCTGATTAAAGACTTGTGTGTATATTGACATTTGGATTCGGAGATTCTAGGAAGTTATAGCTCTTTTTGCCGAAAGTTGGTAACTTGAAGGTTTGGAGAGTTTATAGGGTTAACTAGTAGTTGACTTTTATGTTATCGAGGTCCAATTGGTGTTTCAAGATTTTGGATAGGTTAATTTACTTGATTAGAACTTGTGTGCAAAGTTTTGTTGAAATCCGAAATCATTAGGCATGATGCGGATGAGTTTAGCGAAATTAGAAGGTTTGAAAGTTAAGAGATGGATTTTGATCGTCGATTCTTGGTTTTGATGTTAGTTGTGGTGTTTTGAGCAGTTGGATAAGTTTGGATTAGGTATATGGACTTGTTGGTATGATTGGACGGGGTCCTTGGGGCTTGGGTGTGTTTCGGGGTGGTTTCAGACCATTTCCCTTCGATTTGCAACTAATGGTTTTCTGGTGTGAAGCAGTGCTTCGCGATCGCGGAACTAAGACTCGCAATCACAGAGAAGTGAGGCTGGCAAATAAGCTTTTTCTTATCGCTTTCATGACCAGGGCTTCATGTTCGCATAGTGTATTGGGCAGGAGGAACACGTTAGCATGCATGCATCTGCATCCGTGATGTTGTGGAGTGAGTCGCGAAGATTGCTTTTGAGTTTAGTTGAATTTTTTTGTGTTCGCATAGAGGCGGCTTCTATCTGGAGAATATTGGCCTTCACATTCATGAGGAGGAGCTTGTGTTCGCGGAGGGTTTGCTAGTTGTCTACCGTGATTGCGGGAGCTCAGATGCAATCATGTAGGGTCTATTCGGGCAACATAACTTTTGTTCTTCGCGATCGCAAAGTTTTGGACTGCAATCGCGAAGGGTATGCCTGAGTAGTCCACTTAAGAGATTTATTTCTGAATTTTACCTATTTTCTCGTATTTTGAACCCTAGATTCGAGATATGGAGATTTTAAAGAGCAATTTCACTACTACATTGGTGGTAAGCAATTTTTACATGCAGTTTTCTTGATATCTTGATTTTTCATGGATTTCTATGCCTGAAAAATAGATTTTTAAAGTGAAATTTGGAATTTTTACGTACAACTTAAGATGGTGTATTTTGAGAATTTGAAGGTTGATTTGGACTTGATTTTGGAGTCTAGTCATATATTTGGACTCGTGGAATTATGGCTAACTCGAATCTACCCCTTGACACGGTTTTGACCATGTGGGCCTGAGTTGACTTTTGGGAATTTGATTAAAGATTAAATATTTATTGTTTGAAGTTGATTCTTATGTCTTTATTTGATGTTATTTAGTTATTTTTTTTTACTAGATTCGAGTCTTTTGGAGTTGAATTTCGATGGTTAGGCTATTGTTGTTTGATTTAAGCTTACTGGATGGAGGTAAGTCTCTTGTCTATCTTTGTAAGAGGAAATTCTCCCGATATGTGATGTATTTGCTACTTGATTCATGATTTAGGAGCCACATATATGCGAGGTGATGAACTTATATGCATAGCTAGATTTTGACCATATCTGTTATTGTTGACTTAAATTATGCTTTGTTGGATTATATCAAGTTATTATCCATGTTAAAGTTAATTCTCTAACTATGTGATAACTTATAATCATGATTTAGAAGCATGCTAAGGTTATGACTTTTTGATGTTAGGATAAAGGATTCTTTTTTTTCATATAGACCTTTATTATAAATCCATAATTATACACTTATCTTATTTGCTCCATGATTTAGTGGCTTCTATGGCTTAATTGACACATGATAAATAATAAGATTAAACTAGAGCATGCTAAATAGTTTAGTGAGCCACTGTTATAAATTGATTTATATTATTAACCATAGCCATCTTTTAGCCATATGAGCTTTTTATCCGCATTCTTATTATTATGTCTGGTGCTTCTTTATTAAATCATCTCATACACATATGCATTAGTAAAGAGTTGGTTATTGAGGAAAGTTGAGCTTTTTGGCACTACAAGAATAAGCGGATATTGATTATTGGTTATTTATCATTATTACAAATGATCAACGTTTGGATATGGATTTATTCCTTCGGAGTCAAGTGATTACCCATGTTACTTTGGGCCTTGTGAGCATAGGCACCAGTAATTTTTAGGTGGTTGGTTTTGACACGCGGCCTATGTCAGGCACATGGATTTGTACTGATAGGTATTGGTAAGGAATCCAGAGCATGCATATTAATACTTTGACTCATGTAGTGGATTTATTTATAATTTTTGACACGTATCATGTCATATATGAGGATTGAGATGTTGATATCTTGTTTGATCTCTTATAGAAGTAAAGCATGCCCAAATTTTGTATGAACTGTGTTTTTAGCTTTCATACTCGCTACCATCTTTTGTTCTGCATCCGATTTATATTTTCATATGATTATTGGACTGTTAGTGAGTGTCGATGTCGACCCCTCGCCACTACTTTTTGAAGATAGACTTGATACTTAATAGTACCATTGTTTGTACTCATACTACACTTCGACATATTTTTTGTAGGTTCTGTGGCTGGTGTTAGTGGCGTTCACCCGTTGAAGTAGGAGACTTTGTGCAGACTTCGTGGTGAACTGCTCTGCTTGATCAATTTGCAGCACAAAGAGTCTCCTCCCTACTTATGTATTATGTCTATCTATTTCCTTCAAACAAATAGTGTTATCCTGTTGATTCTACTTACTCTTGTTAGATGCTTATGTAATTGTGACACTGGGGTTTTGTTCTTTGTAGACAGTTATTGATCGCGTTTAGACCCTGTCTCAAATATCACATTTCATGATATTGGTTTTGAAATGGTTTCCACTTTTATATTATACCATGATCTCGGTAAAGGCTTAATAAGCTGCTTTTGTTATTGTTGTTTGAGTGTTTGCTTGCCTAGCGAGCCAATTAGGCGCCCTCATGACCTTTGGTGGGATTTGTGGTCATGACAATTTGGTATTAGAGCACTAGGTTTCGAGGGACTTAAAATTCACAAGAAGGCCTAATAGAGTCGTGGATCGGTATAGAGACGTAGTGTCTATCTGCGAGAGGCTGTATGGCTTTAGGAAACTTCCTATTCTTGATTCTTCATCATGCATTGATTATTGTCTTGAGTCTAAATCTTTCTCTTCAACTCTCCCACAGATGGTGAGAACTCGCGCTTTAGGAGTCGCAAGTGATGGAGTGGTAGTACAACCGACTGTATCCGGGATACGTAGAGGCCGGGGTAGGGCCAAGGCCTTCTATTAGGGGCCGCACTATTACAGCTAGAGGTGGATGATAAGTGGTGATTGTACCACTTATTTTGGTCTCTTTTCTTTAATTTTTGTAACCTTTAGTTATAAGAAGAGGTAATTTATGGTGTGTATTACTAGTATTTTAGGTACAATGAGTCTTGAAGAGAATTGAAATGAATGAAGTGGAATTGAGGAAAAGAAAAGAGTTGAAAAATGAAAATGCATTTAGTGATATCGCATCTTGTGAAAAATGGTCGCATCTGCAAGAAAGTGTCTGCATATGTGGAATTTCTAATGTTCCCCTACAATCGCACATGCACATAGACATCCACATGTGTGGAGTTGCTTCTGTACTAGAAGTCCACACCTATGGAGTCTCTTCTACAATGAAATGTTTGCTTATGCGGAATAGCCAGTTTCCCACACAACCTCGAATCTGTGATGATTCTTCCACAGGTGCAGCCAACGGGCTTTAGTTATGGACAGGCATGGAATTCATATTTTTTTGATCCCAAACCCATAAATACACAACCTAGCTCATTTTGGAAGATATCTTTGGCATTATAAACTGAAAATACAAGATTTGAAGCTAGGGTTTCTTGCACCGCACTTGGAAGTTGAAGATTTGAAGACTTTAGATGAGATTTTCTTACCCTTTTCAATCATTTCTTCAATTCCTTGATTTGTATTGAATATGTAAGTGTTGCGCATTTATTCTAATACTTTAACTTGTTTATGAAAATATGTATTGTTAATGGGTTAAATCTCTTGTTATGCTTATGTATTTAATGATTTTTATTAATTTTGAAGCAAGTTAAACATGTTCGCTTACTCTTTGAGGAGTAGATTTGTACGTCATCAGTGAAGCATCGACCAGGGCTCGTGGCCATGCCAGGGCAGTTGCAGCGGATCCATCAATGGATCAGGCGGAGGAGTATATTATAGATGAGCATGTTGAGGCTTAAGTGCATACCCAATAGGGCAAAGGGTTTTGTTACTGCACTTGTGATTCATGAGGCTACGCCAGGATAGTCAGCTCAATGCATTGACCCAGGCTAGACTGGATCGAACGAGCCCGGCCACATCTCAGGTTGGAGGGGGTGCTCAGTGTTGCACCCTATTTTGGACTAGTCAAGACGGGATTCAACTTGTGGTTTCTCTATTTTTGATGAAGAGAGTGACCACCTAATATTTAAAGGCATACTAGGGTACCTACTTAATTACTAAGTCATATTCCTTATAGGTCTGCAAAGCGGTGAGATTATGGGTGAGGGTTCTTGTTCTTCTAAGGGGAAGGTGTTAGGCACCCCTTAGAATCTACCTGAGGTAGCTCCATGGGACTTAGACTAATTTTAAGGAATTAATTATTTATACAATACTTAATATAACTAAGGTATGGCTTACTATATATTAAAGGGAGTATATATGTAAGAATTAGGAGGGATGTGAGATTATAAAAGAATTATTGAAGGTTAAGAGAGTTCCGAAAGTAGTCCATATTTTAAGGTTTGTAATTGTTAAGTTATGAAGGTAATTAATTTAAAGAATAGATGCTTGTATAATTTTAAAAGATGTTCGTAAAAAGAGTGATTCTAAATGTACCTTGGTTTTAAAAATTCTAAAGAAGGAAAATCTTTGAAGATTCATTTGGGTGACGGTTCCTTACTGTTTTTCATGAAAAATCTGGTTTCATTCCCTGTTAGCAAAGACCGGCAATTCTTTTTCTAATTTTCTGAAAATGGGCCGATGTTTTTGATTAGAGCGTAAGCTTCAAAAATCTTTAAGAGAGGTGAATGTACAAAATGAACAAGTTATAATTAGCGGAGTGAAGATTAATAACTAAATAATTCTCTTTAAGTCCTATATCAATTAAAGTTTGCCTATGTTTCATGTGATATAAAGCATGAAGGTAAAGCACATAATTTAATATATGAGTGTTAAATACATGATAATTAAATAGTATAAAATGACAAAGGCAGTAAGCTAAAATAATGAAGTAGTAAACTAGGCTATGGAAATAATGAACAGTAATGAAAGAAGTAAGGGAGAGAGGACTAGACTTTGATGGTTGGGCCTCAATAAGGTAGGCCCAGCAATTGAGAGGCGTGACTATAGCTGAATGGACTCTTCAAAAAATGCAGTGAAGTTGGTTTGGGCCTGAGTTCCTTAGGAACTCAGCAGGCCCAAATGTATGCATGCCCGAAAAAGAAAGAAGGTCATTAGAAATATATCCCACATTCTCAACATATTCAAAACATATATGAAACATATATAGACAAACAATTGGAACAAGAAAATAATCAATAGTGTGGGAAATTATATTAATGTGGTGTTTCTACTTGGCAAATAATTCACATTGAAAATCTTTCGTTTTCATTAAACATTAAACTCCTAAAGAGCTAAATGTGTCAATGAATAAAGGGTTAAGAAGGAAGTTCTACTCAGGTCGATGCTCCCTTTGAATCCCCCGACACTTCAAAGTTCCCAAGGGATTCAAGGCCTAGGGCAATGCTTGTGCCAGGGAGGGCAGCCTAACCTAGAGTCGAACTCCAATCTCAAATACCCTTAAACACTAACAACATGTTTTCCTTATATGTTTAAAATGCCAATGAGGCCCTTTCGATGTAAACTAATGCTATAGCATTACTTACCACAAATATATGCTTTTCCTCCAAACATAAGAACATATAGTCTACATTGGATACCAAACAAACATATATCACACGAATCAAAATATCTGACTTTAAAACACATGCAAGTGAGGAGCAGAAGCATCATAGGCATACTACGAGGGTTTGATCATTAGAGCAGAACAATATTCCAAGGAAAGGCAAAGCTATACAACAACAACTCAACAGATACAAAGGTTCTTGTTTATGGCAAACCAAATGTGAACTGATTGGTTTTGCTTTTAGCACATACATAGGTTGATAATACTACTTCAACACTTTAAAGGTCATCAATGAAGGTAGGCAACATAGTCATGGCTAACCATTTACAGAGGTTAATAAAGATATCTAGGGCAAGATCAACTCCCTCAATAGGTCTACAAGTTCACAGATTAAGGCATAGAATCCCTAAAGAATTCAACAGAGTCATACTCCTAATAGTATTAGCTTCAACCAAATCATCATGTTCAGATAGCATCAGTAAAGGTCCTTATAAGATTTCAGGGATCAGATTTGATTTCAAATTTAACAGTAGTGAAAGGGCTGGGCTAGTTCTGGACAAGACATGAAATCAGGAATCAAATAGGAACATGCAATACCTAGTTAGTCACATGAATACTTCAAGTGAAGTAATACTTTCATAGAAACAAGGAAGCTTTACACATTCATGGAGTCAGGTTAAGCATGGCATGAGGAGAAAGAGTTACTGATAAAGAAAAGACATTGCATTAAAACAGTTTTAACTCAAACCTAGATCTACATCAGTATCTAAGTTTGAAATGATCATGCATCTGTTTTCACAAGTTATCACTTGGTTATAGCAGAGTAACTAGGTCTTGTATTTATAGGGAAAACAATCTTAAAAGATAAAATGCATGTCAGCTTTTCAAAAATTAATGATAACCTACAAGAATTGGAGCATGAGGTATTATACCATGTAAGTTTTAGATTGAACATGCAGCTGAAGATGTTAACTAACCAAGAAAACAACCAAGTTCAGCCTAACAAGTTATTAGTCATTTATTACAAAGAAAAGAAACAGGATCATGATTGTGTTATGAGGAAAGATAAATTAGTTTTTAACAAATGTGTATAATAGGACTACTGGGATACATGAAGAGAATAAAGTTTAATTCAAACAAGACTAGGTCAACAGATGCAATAGCAACTAGACAAAATAAAATACCATAGCGGCAACTCAGAAATAGTTTAACAAACATAAGTAGAGAAAATAAAACATATAAACACTTAGAGTTCATGCTTAAGGCTAAAGGATAGATGATATAAACTTAAATACCTTCAGATTCATCTCGGTCATGGTTATCTAATAATAAGCTCAACTTCAAGACTTACAAACTACATAGATGAAACAAATAAGGCTAAAGGTCACTGCAGATTAATGAAAAGCTATGAAGTTCATGTGAACATGAACACATTAACTCAAACATGTAGACTATTGGAAACTCAGGAACAAAGATCAACAGAAATAGATTAATGGTTTGATCAATCATTGATTAAAGACTCAAAAGCAGGACAAATAATCACTAGTGGATATTAAACTAACAGAACATAAGTACTAACATGCTGATCAGAAACACCATAAAGCAACTGTAATCCTCAGAATATAATTAACATATTTGCAGCATTCAAAGAAGATGAACAAAAAAGAAGGATGAGAGATGTGCTGAACTTTTTGAGAGCAGCAGACCAAACAAAGGCTCTTTCTAAGTTGCTGAAGACCCCAGGAACCTCAAGTTTGGACCAGCGACAGTACTCAGCAAACGAAAAGAAAAGAATAGTAAGAAGACCTAGGCTTTTGAACTCTAAAATTCTTAGATGATTGATAGCATTTGTGCCAATGTATGTGTTTTTCTTCAATGTTAGGTGGTTGGTCATGTTAGGTAAGACCATTGAAGGCTCTAGGGTTTCAAAGGATTCGAATCAAATAGTGGAAGATGACGATAGTCAAGTGATAATAGCCAGGTTAAGGTAAAATCAGAGAACACAGAGGGAAAATAGTGTGAGTTTACTTGAGAAGAGAGAAGTCGACCGTGGAGGGAAAAAACCATCAGGTAAGAGACCTAATGTCCAGAGTTCGCTTCGCTTGACCTCCAGACCAAGAATAATCATGATAACCCTGAGAAACGTTCATGCATGCCATAGATTTAACAAAATAGAAGAGAGTTTCAGAGATTTGAACCTTGCATGATTTGGTCTAGGTTTTTGGATTTGGGTTTTGAATCTCCATCAACGAGAATGGAAATTTGGTCTCAAAGTTCATAGACTAGGGACAAAGCGACTTGACTCTAGCAGTTGGTATTTGAGAGCAAAGAAGGAATGATGTTTCAATCTTAAGGGATTAGAATCTGGTGACTCAGATTTAGTGAACAAAAGGGGAAATAGCAACAGGATTCTTGGATTCAAAAGGCAAAGGAGATGAAATCTCTGATCGATTTGTGACCTTGCACTAATTTGTGCAAGGTTTGGTGACTGATTGGTTTGTGAGGTTGAGAGAAATGTGAGGGGAAAGGGAAAGAGAGGCGGCCGGGTGAGGTGAAGAATGATTAGGGTTTTTGGGTAGGTTAGGGTCGTCTCTTAGGTTAAGATAGGGGAATAGGATCTGGGCCGTTGATCTTTTAGATCAACAATCCTGATATTTTGGGAAATTTTTTTAATGAGGGAATATGAGGGCCATCAGATCTCTACGTTTGGACGGTTGAGATTAAGTTTTGTGGGGTGTTAAAATTAAAGGGTAAATTAGGATAAACGTGGACCATTGATCTGAAGGATGAGCGAACTGGATGATTTGTGTTTGTTTTTTGTATGCTGGAGACGGGTGACATGGCGAGCATTGATTGGTTGAAAAGTGATAGCAAGGATTGCCAACAGGGATGAGATAAGGTTGTTTGACTTGGGTATATTTTCAGTTTGGTCTTGAGTAATTGGGCCAAAGTAATTTAATAATGGCCATTTTACATTTGACTCAAGAATTGCAATTGTGGCCTTTTTGGTCTTTTAACCCCTTTTGAATTTAATTTAAATAAACTTAATAGTTTCAATAAATGTGGTAAAAATTATAATTATTATTATATTATTAATTATTTGAAATTAATTATTTATAATATACTTCATTTTCCTAAATTGTAACACTAACTTCAATTTCACATAATAATCTAATTAACCAAAAATTAAAGAGTAATTTATTAAATTAATTATAGAACCCACGTATAGAAGTTATTTTTGTAATTCTAAAATAGTAAATATATTTTTAATTACATAACGTCAATGTTATGTGATTAATTTTAAAACTAATGCTTGGTTAGTTTGTGAAAAATAAATATTCATCACTGGAAAATACTTTTAAAACATTTATTATAAAGTATTAAGTATAAATAAATTAATTTAAAAGGGAGGGTCAAAATTGGCAGTCAACAACTGCTCTCTTTCATCGGAGACGATGAAAGGATTTTCGGGCAAAGAAATTGAACCAAAGCCAATTTTGACCCAACTTTTAGGCAAGTATTGCAGGAAATGGAGATGGTGAATTGCAGCGTTGAGTTGAGGAAGAATCTAGAAACGTTTGGGAATATTGGGCCGAATTATGGCTTTGAATTGTTTACATACCTGGGGCTTAACGGGGATCAGGCCTCATGTAGTTCTGGAGTAGGGACTTTCGGGAAGTGACACTCGCAAGAATTGCCCCAGTATTGTGTTGTGACGATACAACGAGGCGGAAGATTGGTCACTTATGGTAGCTTGAATTTTGCGGCCTGATTTGAATGATTCAAAATTTTGAGTTTCGCTGATCGTCTTGAGCTGGGATCTTAGGCCCGCTACTGGGTTGGCTATCCCCATAGCGTTGTAGTTCGGTTTGCTGCTAAGAAAAGTTCCACGTTGCGGTGCTTGTTCTTGCAAAACGAATGAAATACACACACACTAATATATTGTAATGCAGAATATATTAAGATGCGATGTAAATGATGCAGGAATAATGATGCCTACCTGTCGACGAGCAGTTAATTGGGATTGGGATGATGGGATACTTGATCTTGACTCGATTTTTTAGTCGGGCTGTATACCATTTCGTAGTTGTCGGAGCATTTGACAATTGTCTCCGCTTGTTGGGAGAGCTTGATTGATAAAGTGCGTCTTCGCTTGTTGGGAGAGCTTTACACTGAGAAATGTCTCTGCTTGTTGGGAGAGCTTGATTGGTAGAGTGAGTCTCCACTTGTTGTGAGAGCTTTGCACTAAAATATAAAGTAATCTCCGATCGGAGGTGATTAATTAAAACCGAAATCATGCCTGAAGATGCATGAGCAAAACATTAGAACATCCAAAGTAATACCAAATGAAATAAAAGCATGCCCAATAGATACTCTTGACTGCGAAGCTAGGTTGCGGCCATCAATTGGCAGAACGTTGGTGATGAGGTTTGCAATTGTCTATTCTGGTGTCCATTGTGATGGAGCAGCTATTTGAATTGCTTTGTTGGCGAAGTTTGCAATTTGCTATATACAAGGCCCCGATTGGCAAAGCCGATGTTCGATTTGTACAAGATGCTTTGATTGAAGCTGGCTGTTGCTATATACAGGACTTTGATTGGCGAAGTCGACGTTCGATTTGTGCTGGGCGCTCCGATTGATTGAGCTGATGGTTTTCTATATATAAGACTTCGATTGGCGAGGTCGACGGTTCGTCTTGTACAAGATGCTCCGATTAGGTGAGCAGACGATTGCTATGCCCAAGTTTTCGTATCAGCTGTCTGATTCCGAGGTACCTGCAAAGGATTCAAAGGTTAGCTTTAGCTATACCAGAAAAATTCGAGTAAAGGAGAAAGAGGGATAATCTTAGGCAAGTGACGGATCCGTCATTTTCCCCAGTGTGGTCCTAGTGCTTCCCTACTCCCTGTTGACCCCGCACTCAAAGAAAACTTCTTAGTAAGGGGGGGGGGGGAAGTTGGTTTGTTTTGACCACTGTGTTGGTTTGCCCGACCTTGAACATGATAGTGCCACAAAGTCCGGTAGATGGAACGAATTACTGTATATACATATATTGTGCTTTAGAAAACATTTCGAAAATAACGTATTTTTTAAGGAAAATGCAGTCGTTCCGGATTATGACATGTTACGAGAGATTCTCCACACACGAGTGTATCCTCTTGAAAACTTCATCCTGTTGATATTGACTTTTGTTACGCCTCTGATAACGCGACTGGTTAATGTTGCGACTGGGTCCTAATTTGAACTAATGCATTACAAGACCTTCCTTAAGTTAAGACCGAACCCTTTCTGGTTGCCTACATATCCAAAATAGAATCAGGTCTGAACATAGTTCGTGGGTTATGATGAAATATGATGAAGATGACCAAGCCTGACTCAGGCAGCCTACATATCCGAATGGAATCAGGTAAAAGCGTAGTTCGATTACAATAGATGCAAGATGATGAGATTTAGAATGAAAATGGCCGAATCTGACTCAGACAGCTTACGTATCCAAGTGGAATCAGGCCAGAACGTAGTTCAAGCACAAAAGACGACTGAATCCGATGGGGATTGCCTACTTATTCCTTTATGAGGAAATCAAGTCGGCATAGTTCCTGAGAAACTTACAAAAGTGATATTTGGTCTTTCAATTACCGGGGGGGGGGGGGGG
>MCJB01017400.1:0-49896 GCA_002018475.1 Nicotiana obtusifolia | reverse complement strand
GGGGGGGGGGGGGGGGGAGAAATTAAACCCTACATGGGTTGCCTACATATCCTTCCGTGTGAAGTCAGGTTGAACGTAGTTTTGTTACATCAAAAACCCTAACTCTATTTGTCTTTAAACATAGTACCTCTTGATTACGTTTGAGTTGATAGGCTTCATGTTGACTCTTCCATCCATTTCTGCCAAGATTAGAGCTCCACCCGACAGTGCTCAGTGAACCACGTAAGGACCTTGCCAGTTTGGTGCGAACTTTCCTTTGGCTTCTTTATGGGGAAAGATTTTCTTCAGAACCAACTACCCCGGTATGACTTGGCAAGGCATCACTCTTTTGTAAAATGCACTAGCCATCTTGTTCTGATATAACTGGGCATGACATACTGCATCCATTCCTTTCTCATCAATGAGCATGAGTTGTTCCTGCCTGACTCGTATCCACTCTGTGTAGTCTAATTTTGCCTCCTGAATGACTTTTAAGGACGGTATCTAGACCTCTGCAGGTATCACCGCTTTAGTGCTTAAACCAACATGTACAGCTTTGCCCAGTGGATATTCTCATGGTAGTCCGATAACCCAGTAAAGCGAAAGGTAGCTTCTCGTGACATTGTCTGTGATTGTCCACTATCTTTCATAGAATCCTCTTGATATTCTTGTTAGCGGCCTCGACTACCCCATTCATTTGCGGTTTGTAGGTTATAGAATTGCAGGGGACGATTCTAAACTCGCAGATTTCTCTCATGAGGTTGTTGTTGAGGTTAGCGGCATTGTCAGTGATGACAGACTCCGGTATCTCAAATCTGCACACGATGTTATTTCAGACAAAATTTGCCACTACCTTCTTTGTGACGGCCTTTTAAGTTGATGCCTCGACCTATTTGGTGAAATAGTCGATAGCTACCACAATGAAATGATGTCCGATTAATGTTGCGGGCTCTATAGGTCCAACTACGTCCATGCCCTAAGAGGCGAACGACCAAGGTGAACCCATTACGTTTAGCTCATTTGGTGGGACCCGGATGAAATCCCGTGAATCTGGCACTTGTAACACTTCTGCACGTAGCGGATGCTGTCGCTTTCCACAGTCAACCAAAAGTATCCAGCTCTTAAGCTCTTCTTGGATAGTGTGAACCCGTTCATGTGGGGTCCGTACGTCCCTGCATGTATTTCCTCCAATGGTCTCGTTGCTTCAGCAACATTTACACAGCTCAACAAACCTAAGTCTGGGGATCTCCTGTACAGGACTTCCCCGTTGAGGAAAAAGTGGTCTGCCAACATCCCGAGGGCTCGCTTTTGACCATTAGTAGCATTATCCGGGTATTCTCTGGTCGCAAGGAATTTCTTGATGTCGTAATACCATGGTTTACCATCGGGTTCTTCTTCTAAATGGAAGCAATAGGCATGTTGATCTCTGATCTCTACCTTGATAGGGTCGATGTAGTTCTTGTCTTGATGCTGAATCGTAGACGATAGGGTTACAAGGGTGTCGGCGAACTCATTCAGAGTCTTGGGACGTGCTCGAAGTCAATCTTTGTGAACTTCTTGCATAGCTCCTTCACGTAGTGCAAGTACGGCAATATCTTGACATTCTTGGAGGACCATTCTCCTTGGACTTGGTGTATCAGGAAATCGGTATCTCCTATGACCAGAAGTTCTTTGATGTTCATGTCGACTGCCATTCTGATCCCAAGGATGCACGCTTTGTATTCATCCATATTATTGGTACAAGGGAATTTTATTTTTGTCGATGCTGGATAATGTTGTCCAGATTCTGAAATCAAGATTGCCCCAATTTTGACTCCTTTGAAATTTGATGCTCCATCTAAAAATTTTCTCCACTTAGGGTATGATTCTGCAATATCTTCTCCGGCAAATAGTACTTGTACATTGGAAAAATATGTGGTAAGCGGTTCGTAATCTCCATCCACTAGATTCTCGCCGAGGTGGTCAGCTAAAGCTTGTACTTTGATAGTCTTCTGAGTTATGTACACAATGTCAAATTCATTGAGGAGATTTACCATTTAGCTAGCTTTCCAGTAGGCATTGGCTTCTGAAAGATGTACTTGAGCGGGTCGAGCCGAGATATTAGATGTGTGGTGTACGTTGACATGTAATCCCTTAGCTTCTGAGCAATCCAAGTTAGGGCACAACTAGTGCATTCTATTAGGGTATACTCGGCCTTGCACGACGTGAACTTCTTGCTTAAGTAGTAGATGGCTTGATCCTTTCTCCAAGTCTCGTCATGCTGCCCCAACACACAACCAAAGGCGTTGTCCAAGACTGACAAATAGAGCAACAATGGTTCTCCTGATTCAGAGGGAACCAACACTGGCGGGTTTGAAAGATACTCTTTGACTCTGTCAAAGGCTTTCTGGCATTCCTCCATCCATTTTATGGCGGCATCTTTCTTCAACAGCTTGAAAATGGGTTCACAAATTACCGTGGACTGGGCTATGAAATGACTAGTGTAGTTTAATCTGCCCAAGAAACTCATGACATCTTTCTTGCTCTTTGGTGGCGGTAATTCCTGGATGGCCTTGATTTTTGATGAATCCAATTCTATCCCCTTCCTGCTTATAATGAAGCCAATTAGTTTTCCAGCATGGACTCCGAACGCGTACTTTGCTGGGTTCAACTTCAAATTGTACCTTCGCACATGGTCGAAAAATTTCCTTAAGTCGTCCAAGTGCTCCGAGCTCCTTTGAGACTTTATGATGACATCATCCACATACACTTCAAATCCATGAATCATGTCGTGAAAGAGGGTTGTCATGGACCTCATGTAGGTAGCACCGGCGTTCTTGAGACCACCGAACGGCATAAGTCTATAACACTGGACTCCCCAAGTCGTGATGAAAGCTATCTTCTCTGCATCTTCCTAGTGCATTAAGATTTGATGGTATCCAACGAAACAATCTACAAATGACTGCAGTTCATGCTTTGCACAGTTGTTGATGAGGATGTGGATATTTAGCAGAGGGAAATCGTCCTTTGGACTAGCTTCGTTGAGATCGCAATAGTCCACACATATTTTGATCTTTCCGTCCTTCTTGGTTACTGTGATGATGTTTGCCAACCAACTTGGATAGTTGGTGACCCTTATCATGTTTGCTTCTATTTGTTTAGTCACTTCTTCCTTTATCCCTGTGCTTAATGGTTTGAACATCCTAGGTTTCTGCTTCATCGCCGGTCTGGTAGGATTGGTGGGTAGTCGATACGAGACAATGTCAGTGCTTAATCCTGGCATGTCATCATAGGACCATGCGAACACATCGACATACTGTGGGAGGAGCTCAATCATTTTTTCCTTGTGCTCGGCTTCTAGGTGAATGCTGATTCTGGTTTCTTTTACATGTTCTTCACTTCCAAGATTGACCACTTATGTTTCTTCAAGGTTGGGCTTTTTCTGATTTTCAAACTGCTCGATCTCCTGCAGGAGATTGTCGGGCATCATGCTCTCTTCATACTCCTCGTAATCCGGGTCGTTGCGCTCAATGTTTTCGTTACATGTTAAAATCGTGGAACGCAATTTTTTATCGGTTTGATTATTGGAAAGAAAATCTAAGTATAAATAAAGCGGTAAAATAAAGTTGCAACATTTAAGAAAATAATTTTTTCTTTATTTTATCAAAAGGGGAACTTCTTAAGTGTTCATAGGAGGCAAGTGACAAAAAGGTACAGACATGGTACATGCCTCAATTGGCCGTACTCTTCTCAAAAGAAAGCTTTTACAGTTCCATACTACCAAGATTCCCGGTGAACCAATGATGAACTGGCGGTCCTATTCTGCAGCTCTTCCCCTCATTTGGCATCCCTAATAGTCGGTGTCTTGATGTCAGTTCCTTCACAGTATTCTTCAATCATATTCATGAACAACTTTCCCATTCCGTCAATGATATCATGTTCGAGTACTGAACTCTGTCCCGGACTTGCAACATGCTTTGACACAAAAGCCTTTTTCCCGAAGCTAACGGTGCGAGCTTTCCCTTTCGAAGGCTAATATTTTATGTCAGCCCTTCCTTTCTGCCCATTATGTTTAATTGCTCTGTCATTCCATCCAACTTGGCTCCCAACCATGTTCTTAGCATGTATCCATATTTCATCATCTCCCTCATAGCCATCTTGGATCTATATGGCGACTGCATTCCCAAGTTTTGTTTAGTCTTCTCCATCTCGGTAGTCTGCATGATTTCCACAGCGTGAAAGGCAACTCCGTCCAGCCCTTCAATGAATGGAACGACATACTCCAAATAGGCGGAGTGACCCCACTCGTCATGAACCACGATGTCCTGGCATCCGCACTCAAATTGTATGCATTGGTGTAAAGTGGATGGCACGGCCCCTGCCATATGTATCCAGGGCCTACCCAGCAGCAAGTTGTAGGAAGAGGAGATGTCCATCACTTGAAACAACAACGGAAAATCAACCGACTCGATCTGTAAGTCTAAATTAATTTCCCCAATAACATCCTTTTGTGAACCATCGAAGGCTCTCACCCTTACGTGGCTTTTCTTGACTTCGCTCAAATGAATTCCCAACTCCCGTAGGGTGGAGAGCAGAAAAATATTTACTCCTGATCCGCCATCGACCAACAATTGAGACACTATTTAGTCCTCGCACTTGGCTGTGATATGAAGAGCCTTGTTGTGACTTCTGCCTTCGATAGGGAGTTCGTCTCTTCTGAAAGTGATCATGTCTGCTTCGACCATTTTCCTAATTGTCGTGGCCAACGCTTTGCTAGTAGTGTTACTTGGTACACTTACCCCCACTTAGTACTTTCAACAGGGCAGCCTTATGACTGTCGGAGCTCATTAATAGATCCATGATAGTTGTTTGTTCTGGAGTTTTCTTCAGCTTCTCTTCCACAGAATACTCTTTGCTTGACATCTTTTTCCAAAAATTAGTGGCTTCTGAGTTTTTTATGTTCCTCCTTCGAATTTGTTCTCTGTCAAAATTTCCTCGATTGACATCTTCAGGGGCGTAGCATCTCCCAAACCTAGTCATACCACAGGCTGCAGCAGAGTCTATCATTTTGGCCTTTCCTGTTTGCTAGTATGTCCATGGGACCATTTTGTACTCCCAACCTTCTTCATCTCTGGTAGCATTGGCAGCTTGCTGCGGATAAGTCTGAACCGTCTTTGTAGGCCTCAATTGTACTGTAATGATCGAAGCTTTTTAAAGAGGAATCCTTGCGGCTTCTGCATTTTCTATAGTGACAATTGTTCCTTTCAGGTCATACACTTCATCTAATGTGATCATGTTAGCTTCCTGATTTCAATGATTTGGTAGTGGATTATGATTCACATTGGGTGGTACAAGAGTGCACTAAATGGATCCACTTTTGATCAGGGTTTCAATTTCATTTTTCAACTTGAAACAATCTTCAGCATCATGCCCAGGTACATTAGAATGGTACATGCATCTTTTAGTGGCATCAAAATACTTAGTGTATCAATCTTGCTCTTCTCAATCTTTTGAACAATTGGGCCAGAGGCTTAGTAATCGGGGTATAAGTTCTAGGACCCCTCTCTTCAAAGTTGGGATGAGGCGTGGTGCATAAGCAGGACGGTTCTGATGAGTAGTGGTTTGGATAGGAGCATTTGGTCGTTGTGGGTTTTGGTTGTTGGTGGCTCGAGGAGGGTTGTATTGTGGTTGAGGGTGGCAATATGGTTGGGTATTATAGACTGGAGCGTAAGTGGGTGGTGGTGAGTGGTTGTTTGGGGAATAAGAGGTGCTCCCATATTGTGGGTTGGGTTGGTAGTAAGAGACGACTGCTGAGACCTCCTTTTTCTTCTTCTTTCCACTACCGATTGACCCAGATTGGATGGCCTTGCGAACAACTTGCAATGCTGCCATAGATTGTACTTTACAAGATTTTATGCCCTCTTCTAAGATATCTCCAATCTTGACCAGCTCGGGGAACTTCTGTCCCATCATTCCCATCATCTTTTCAATGTATATTCCCTTATGGGTTCTGATGAAATACTTAGTTCACTGTCATTCAGAGGAGGTTGCGCGCTGGCAGCCTCCGACCTCTACCGTCATGCATATTCTTGGAATGACTCAGATAGTTTTTTCTGCAGGTTCACTAGTGCGAACCGATCAGAAGTGATCTCTATATTGAATTGAAAATGATTCATGAAGTCCTTTGCCATATCTTGCCAAGTTCTCCAATTTCGCGGATCCTATCGAGTATACCAGGTGAGTGCTTCTCCCGTCAAACTTCTTATAAATGACTTCATCCTTAGCTTCTCGTTCCTCCGCATTCTGACTAATTTGTCACAATATGCCCTCAAATGTGCGTGAGGGTCCCCTGTCCCGTCGAAGATATCAAGCTTTAGTGGTTTGTACCCTGCTGGCATATCCACATCAAGATGAATACACAGATCCTCGTAGTCCAAACTTTCACTTCCCGGGGCAACTTGGAGACTCTTCATTTTCCTTCTCAACATTTGCAACTGTTTAGATACTGACTCTTCTTCCTTAAGCCCTGCTTCTCTCTCCATCTTGGCGCATTGGTCAATATCATAAGGCACCCTGACCGTGACAGGTGTTGTAAAGATAGGTTCAGAAATGACATATACAGGGGGAACGTATCGCTCTTGGGTGGTGGCATGTGCCACAGGTATGTGCTGGTTAGTGGTGAAAGTGACTCCATCACGAGGAGGGCTAGTTACATTAGTGGTAATAGGCGGGTTCTATGATGTTTGAGTGTATTATGGTACATAAGGAGTGTGGATAGGGGGATTTGGTGGGTTAAGGAGGGTTACTCAGGTATGACTTGAGTGGTGGGAGTTCAAGTTGGGATGTTGTTGGTTTGGCATGATGTGTAAGGAAAGTGATCTGGAAGTGAATCCAAAGAAGGGAAGCTAGTTGGATGAGGAAGTGTTGTCACGGCCAGGTGTTCCAGTTCTATGATATGCTGTACCTCCTCCCTTAAGACTCCATTTCCTGGGCCAGTTGGCCACGTGTTCATCATTCCTAGTTTTGTCTTTTTCCCCCGATTGCCCCGGGCTGTCGGCTATGACCAGAGCATGTTCAGTTGGATCTTCCACGTCTGACATCTTTTTTTTTTGGTAAATATGGTTTTTATTAATTAGAAAAATATACAGGAACGGAGGGGGACATAAACCTTACCTCCCCAAAAAAGTACATATACCTTGTCTTTCTAAAGCATTGACTAAAGGTAACTAGGTAATAATAGGTGGTTAGATGATGTGTATGTTTGATCATCCACATTTGGTGATCAAATGTACCTAAGTGTCTAGGGTGCGTCAGACCTATAGTGATGTAATGGATATCTATCTTATATTATTGATAGATAGTCATATGTATAAAAGCAATGAGAAGTAAATCTAGGTCGACTGTACAAAATACATATATTCCTAATTCTACTAATTGAGTGAAAAGTGGATTTCTTGTCCCATTGAAACTACTTTTGGCAAAAGATTGGAATTATTTGAGAAGTATGTCATATGGAATGGAAGAGTGTTGTTCCCCTTTGTTTTGACACAGTTGAAGATATTTATCAAAAGTAAGCCGTTTAGTAAAAGGGTGGTAGCGGCATTGTCTGATGAAAGTGGGAGTCTGGTTGAATGTGTCCTACTGCTTGTGCAATCTGCTGCTGTCTCTCTGGCTGTTGTTGTGCCTTGTATCTCTGAGCATTGTGCTTCCTTTGTAGTGGTGCTGACTTGGTGGATTAACTTTCTGCTCTTCATGCTGCTGCTGCTGGTACTTGTTATTGACTCTGCTGCTTGTATTTATGTTGTTGCAATTGAGTTTATTGTTGATGTAGCTGCTTGATGCTGTTACTTCTGCTGTTTCTTTGAAGGTGCTTCTGTGTGCTATGATGTTGCTGATTGTTGTTGCTGATGTAAACACTGCTGGGATTGGTGCTGAGAATGTTGTTGATACTGTTTTGTTGTTTCCTCTGCTGCTAATGATGTCCTTGTGATGTCTGCTGGTGCATAAGCTATTGGTTCTGAAAGTGATGAGGATGCTGAGGGTGTTGGTTGCTAGTGTGGAATGTTTGGATTGTCTGTTTGTTGCTGCATTTATATTAAAGTGAATCCTGATGAGAATATGGCTTGATGATTGAATGTCAGTTTTGTTGTTGACTCTAGTGATGACTTTAGATCTGGTTTTGGAAGTCATGTTGTTTGCACTGCTGCTGCCTTTGCTGATAATGCTACTGTTGATATTCCTGTTGCTCCTGGTACTGCAAAGTAATGTTGATCCAGTGTTGATCCAATGAGAAATGCCTGGGATGTTGGGGTGTTTATGTTTGGAGATTGTGGTGATCCGGTGAGAAGTACTATTGGTAAAGGAACATGGTGATTGATGCAATTGCATTAGACTGAGCACTGGAGGTGCTAATACCACACAACGCAATTGCACCAATAACCTGAACCTATATGGACAGTTGCATCTAATGATAGTTCTGCTGTTGCTGATGGTGCCACTGTTACTATTATGATTGTTGCAGTTATTGTTGATGTTGGTACTAATGGTGAAAGACTGTTGCATTGTTTCCATAGTTTGTTGCTGCTCAGATAACCATTGTGTTCTGCTGGTGCTGCCTTTGCTTGAGTGTTGTGTTCTGGCCAGACAATACTTGTTGGAGTTTTTGTTGCTTCTATTGCATTGATGGCCACTATTTCTGTTTCCATTGCTTCTGTCACCCCTGTAGTTTCCTGCTTTACTGTTTGTCTGTGCCAGTAGACAAATGAGTTGCTGGTGCTGCTGGCACTGCTGTGCCATTACTTTCCTGATTTTTCCTGTGTTGCACTTCCCCATTCCTGCTAGCATCAGAGGGAGTGATAGCAGTAGACTAGTGTGCTGGTGCTGCTGGCACTGCTGTGCTGTTGGTTTTTTGATTTTTCTGTGGTTCAACTCCTCATTCCTGCTAATCATCAGAAAAGCAGCTAGTGTATCTTTGTTGTTTGATCTATGCTGCATGTTTCTTTTCCTTGCTTTGATCAGAAAGTGTGCCTGCAGGTTTGGCAAGCTTAGTAAGAGTGTTGGCAGTGGGCAGTGGGCTGCTGTTGCAAGTCTAGTGGGCTGCTGGTGCTGGTACTGCTGAGCTCTTGCTTTGCTGGTTATTCTGTGCTGCTGGTGCAGGTGGTACTGGTCTGTTCTTGCTTTGCTTATTTTCCTGTGCTGCTCCTCATCTTTCCAGCTAACAACAGAAAAACAGTTAGTGTAACCTGCAAAATGAATTAGTTTCATAGTGTGAGACCAATGTCTTAGCCCTCTCTGTTCTACCTTGAGCTCATTATTGAGTGCATGTATTGCTGTGATCAGGCACTGTGTCCTGCTTGTTATTTTGCTACTTTCACTCTTATGTATGGGCATTGTAGTTTATCTTCATTTAGTATCCTTCTACCCTGTGTGTTTTGCTACAAGAAGTTATAGCACTCAATTCTCTCAAATTCCACTGCATAATTTGCTAGGTGATCAGCTAGTTTATTTCCTTCCCTATATGTGTGTGTCACATTGAGTGTTAGGGCTTCTTTTAGTTGGAGTATCTCATCCACTTGATCAATTATGCACCAAGGTGGTTTCCAAATGCCATTGATGATGTTTAATAGCATTGAATCCGTTTGTAGCCATATGTGAGTGAGACCTTGTGATTTGCAGTATTTCAGTGCTTCTTTGATGGCTGTTGCTTCTGCTACTGTGTTTGTCCCTTCTGTGATTTTTGTGCCTAGTGCATATATTAAATCCCCTGTTTCATTTCTCACACAGTATCCAATTGAGCTTCTTCCAGGGTTTCCTTTTGATGCTCCATCAGTGTTGATCTTTACCCATCCAGGCTTTGGCAATTCCCACAATACTTTGCTGAATTTATTTTTGGAGTGTAGTTTTCCAACATGTGTAAGAGGTCACACCATTTGTGAGGAACATTGGTTCCTGGTTTTATGGTTTTGACTAGTGATTGTAGTGTTGTGGAGACTTGATATATGACTCTGCCTGTTATGATTGGTTCTCCATGCTTGTAACTATTTCTTCTTTTCCAGAGCTCCCATACAATGCAAGAGGGAAGAGCCTGCAGCACTGCTTTGATTCTGTTGGCTGTTTGTGCTGTCCAGCATTTTGTTATTGCTTGCTGGAGTGTTAGTCCGTCAAGTGCTATTCCTGCTCTTTGAAGAAAATACTTCCATACCTTGATGGCAGTGATGGAGGTGAAGAAGAGGTGTGTCATGGTTTCCTCTTTTGGTTCAGTGCAGCACCAGCATTTGGAAAGGCAAATGATATCCCCATCTTTTCAAGAGATCATCCAATGGCAGTTTTGCCTTCCAGACTCTCCACATGAAGAAGGCAATCTTGAAAGGAGCCCTTTAACCCAGATCATCCTATATGCTCTTTTTGGATCTTCCCTTCTGCTAAGGTATTCCCTAGCTGTTTTGACTGTGAATTGACCTTGATTTTGTAACATCCAAAATGTGATTTCTAAAGTGTCTTCCATGTTTGGTGGCCTTACTGAAGTAGTTATGTGTTCCACCATTTCCTGTGGCAAAGCTTCTGACAGTTGTTGCATGCTCAAATCACCATTTTGCAGGACATTGTTCACACTGTGAACTGATTCATCAATTAGGAAGTTTGTTGGCACTCTGAAGTATAATGCTCCCAACCTGGTCCAATTATCATACCAGAACAAAGATGATCCCATTTTGATTTGCCAGGCAATTTGGTGTTCTATGATTTCTCTGCATTCCAGCATTTTCTTCCAGGTTTGTGTTCCTTTTTTCCAAGGAATAATTACTGCATTTAGTGTTTTACAGTATTTTTGACACATGTGTGCACTCCAGAGACTAGGTTTAGTTTTGAAATTCCACCATAGTTTACAAAAGAGTGCCTTGGACATGTCATGTAGAGATCTGAACCCTGCACCTCCTTCTTCACAAGGAATGCATAAATTATTCCATGACAACTAGTGTCTGTTGTTTCCTCCAACTGTGCTACTCCAAAAGAATTGAGCAAAGAGCTTGTGGAGATTGTTGATCACTTGCTTTGGAGGGTTTACTGCTGATAACAAGTGCACTGGCATGCTTTGCAAAACATGCTTGATCAGAATAGCTCTGCCTCCAATTGAGAGCAATTTGCCTTTCCAAGATTGTAGTCTGTCCTGCACCTTATTAATTATGTCCTAATAGTATATGATTCTTTTCCTGGAGTACTACATTGGACAGCCCAAATAAGTGAATGGAAGGTCCTGTCTTCCAATGCCTGTAATTCTTTCCACTCTTGATACTACTTCAGTATTTGCTGAGTGATGCAAAAAGATAGCAAATTTACTTTTGTTGACCAGTTGACCTGAAGCTGCTTCATATGTACTCAGAACCTCCATTATCAGCAATAAAGAGGTGGCATCTGAGGATGTAAAGATAATCATATCATCTGCATAAGCCAGGTGATTGATTTTTGGACTCTTTCTGGGCATTCCAAATCCTCTGAAATAAGGATTATGATAGAGTGCATTCAGTCCTTTTGAAAGGGCTTCTGCAGCAATGATAAACAGTCTTGGGGATAGTGGGTCTCCTTGTTTGACTCCCCTTGTCGATTTGAAAAAACCATGAGGCTGACCATTGACGAGGATTGAATACCAGTTGTTGCCCATGATTTAAAAAATCATGCCAATGAAGACTTCGTTGAATCCCATTTTCCTTAAAACTTTGGTCATGAATAGCCAGGACAATCTATCAAAAGCCTTGGTCATGTCTAGTTTGATGACGACGTTTGGCCCTGCTCTTATTCTTTGTCCTATGTCAGTGATGATTTCCTGTGCTAACAGGACATTTTCCACTATAGTTCTGCCTTTCACAAAACCTGCTTGTTCTTGGGAGATGAGAGTAGGAAGTATGACCAGCATCCTTTCTTGTAATATTCTGGAGAAGATCTTGTTGACGAAGTTGCTAAGGCTTATGGGTCGCAAGTCAGAGAATGTCTCTATCTCCTTCTTCTTAGGTATCAGTACCAAATTTGTGTGAGTTACACATTTTGGTAGTTGTCTTCCTGTGAGAAAAGCAGCAACCATGTTTTGAATGTCATTCCCTATGATTCCCCAGCATGTTTGATAGAATAGACCTTTAAAACCATCTGGCCCTCCTGCACTATCCCCATTTAGACTAAAAACTGCTTGCTTGGTTTCCTCCTTTGTTGGGATTTTGATCAGTTCTGCATTTTGATGTGCACTTGCTGTATGTTTTCTAAGATTCTGAAATCAGTGGGAGTGGTTCTTTCTGTGAATTGTTCCTTGAAGAAGTTGATGGCTTCTTCCACTATCTGTTCCTCTTCCTCAATCCAGTTGCGTGCACTGTCTTGAATTCTTCTTAACTGAAGCCTTTTCCTTTTGCCATTTACTAGATCATGGAAGAATTTGGTGTTTCTGTCCCCATCTTTGAACCAAGCCATTCCTGCTTTTTGCTTCCAGAATTGTTCTTCAATAGCTAGGTACCTGATCATTTGTGCTTGCACCTTTTGCAGCCTTTCCCTATTTTGAGCAGTTGGGCTTTCTTCAAATTGTTTTTCATGTACTAGGACCACTTCCTCCATACTTGCTATATTTTGAAAGATGTCTCCATATATAGCTTTGCTCCAGAGTGTTAAAGCCCTTTTTAGCTTTTTGAGCTTGTGATTGAAGAGAATGAAAGGTCCCCTTGAAAGTCTGCCTGCTAGTTTTCTCTTACTACTGCTTCAAAGGTTTCCTGCTTAGTCCAGAAATTAAGGATACTAAAAGGCTTTCTGATTGTTTTTGATTCCTTATTCAATTGCAGGAAGAGAGGACTGTGATCTGATCCAATTTTGGAAAGATGTGTGATTTCAATTGTTGGGAAGACTTGTTGGAAATTCTGATTTGCTAAACATCTGTCTAATCTTTCGAAGATGCATTCTTCGTCTGCTCTCCCATTCCACCAAGTGAAGATGCTCCCTTTGAAGCCTAGGTCTGTTAGGCAGCAGATATTGATGCAGTGGTTGAAGTCATCAACTTTATTGAAGGGGATAGGAAGTCCACCAAATTTCTCTTCTTGATCACTGATGACATTGAAGTCACCCCCTACTAGCCAAGGTATTGTTATACTTTGATCCAAGTCATATAATGTATCCCACCATTCAATTCTTTCTGTTGTTGTGCATTTGGCATAAACTAGTGTGAGGATGAATTCTAATTTTGTGTCTGTATGCAGGAGCTTCAAGGTGAGTTGTTGTGTAGTGTCTGACAGTGTGGTGATTTCATAAGCAGCATCAATAAAGACCCAAATTTTATTGGAGACATTAGCTATAGCCTGTGCCAGACCAATTATTCTTTTGTACTGTTCCATTCTCCTTTGTTGCTGCATTGGCTCCATAATGCCAATGAATTCAAAATGATATTTGTTGTGAAGTGTGATCAGTCTTTCAAAAGCTTGCATTGTGTTGACTAATCTGATATTCCATATGATAGCATTCATTGAGCTTTGTTGGAAAAGGTTAGTGCTCTTCTTGATTGAGCTTTTGAAGAGCTATTATTGTCCTTGCTTTGCTTCCTCTGAGGATACATATTTGATTTCATTTTGTTGATTTGGGTTGGTGAGAGATCTCCCTGCCTGATTATGTTGCTGAGATTCTGTGTAATGTCTTCTTCATCCATGTCTCTGTCAGTATGATGCTTTCCCTCTTCTACATTTCTGGCTGCTGCTACAATTGACAAGTTCTTTGGCCTGAAGATTGCTTGCAATTGATCCCTTATTATGCCTTTCCTGGTAATTAGATCATGCCCTGCTGATCTTTCATTTGCTGTTATTATTCCTTGTTTCATTTTGAGATCTGCTTGCTCTTTGCTTGGTTTTGTCCACAAGAACAGCAGCTTGTTGTTCTGGAGTTCTTCTTCAAAAGTTCCAGCAGAGCCTTCATCCTCACTCTATAGTCTTTCAGGTATTTCCCCTTCCTCTGAACCTTCTTCCAATTGATCTGCCCATAATTTCCTTGAAGTTTGTTCAGTTTGTCTATCTGTTTCTGTCTCTGTGGATTTCTCTCCTGTAGATTTGGTAACATTGGGGTAGAAACTTTCCAGAATCCATTGTGAGGTGGATTCATTTTTCTTTTCTTTTGTGTTGCTGCTGCTTGCTGTTGCTGCTTTCTTAGTTATTGATTGTGTTGCATTTTCTAACTGGCTGCTGCTTCCTTTGGTTGTGTTTCTATGATGTTCTTTGCTGAGACTATTGATGGTTGGGCTCTTTCTGTGATCAGGTTTATTTGTTTTGCTGATTGAGCAACTGTTTCCTTTGATTGAATAGCTTGATTGCCTTTGTTGCTGATGAGTTCACAGTTCAATTTGTTGCCTGTTTAGGTGTTCTTTTTGTGAATTGCTGCTAGGCTTCCTTTGTGAGTGATTGCTGTTGGTGTGTGTTGCTGTATCATTTGCCAATGTTGAACCTGGTGTCAAGGTTGTTCCTGCTTGACCTTCCAGTTTATCTGTGAAGCTCAATGACTTAACTTTGCTGCCTGTTTGTCATTCAAGTGAGAGTAGTTGTTGTGATCACTGCTTTGGATTTGATTTTGCACATTGTCTGATTGATTGTTGAGGGAGTCTGGTGTTTTGTTAGCAGTTAAGGTTGGAATTACCGGTTGGCTCTCTGTTTGCATATCAGTGCCTTCTGCTAAGTTCAATTGACTGGCTTTGCTGTTGGTAACCTCTGATCTCAGACGATTGCCTGAAGTAGGACTCCTTGTTAAGTCCTTCAGTGCTTTATTTTCTGCTGCTGTTGATTCAGTAAAAGTTGTTGCTGGGATGTCTGTGTCACATTCTTCAGGCATGTAGCTGACAGCATTTCTGGAATTGCCAATGCTCAATTCATTCGACTGACTGTCTTTGCTATTGGTGGCCTTGGACCTCAGGTGATTAGAATTCCTTGACAATTCCATTGGTGCTTTACTTCCTACTACCAAATCTGTGTAAATTGCTGCTGAGATGTCAATATCATATACTTCAGCCATGTGATCTTCAACACTTTTGCCATTGCTAAGACTCAATGCATCAAATTTGTTTGAGACTTGAAACTGTTGGGTATTTGTCTCAGCTGTTACTTTTTGTTTCCCTTGTTTGTGATTTGCTTTGTTTTGCATTCGATTGTCATTGACTTCTTTCCATTGAGGTCCGGAATTGCCTACGACCTTGCCACTTGACAGTATCAATATTGGAGTTTGTTGATCTTTTACTGCTACAGCTTTGCCCTTTGCTTTCCTTTGCTCTGTTAGCCTTTGCTGTTCATCCATGTCCGTATCAAGAATTTTCGGGTGTAACTTCCAACATTCTATCATCTCATGCCATTGTAGCTTACATTGTTTGCAGTATTTTGGAAGGTAATCATACTGTATTTTGACCCATTCCATTCTGATTTCCCCTGTCGCTTTGTATTCTATGTCTAATCTAACCTTTTTGGGTAATTCCGCTAACAAATCCACAAGAACCTTTACTCTTGCACAACTAGGTCTAGTCTTGTTTATTGTTGCTGAATCCAAATGCAGTGGCTTACCAACAGCAGAAGCAAGGGAAAAAAGGCATTCCTTTACATAGTAAGTGGGAAGCAGGTGCGGGAAGGATATCCACGCCATTGCCATCGATGTTTCTTCACCAAGCTTGAATTTAGCATCATAGATTAACTGCCTCATCTGGTATTCATAACCATCTTTGGCTTTGAGGTAGTATGTGCTTCTTGAGGTGATTTTTGTGAAATCCTCCCATAGAGATAATCTGATGAGCACATGTTTATCCCTGAAAAAGCCAATGTTGCACTCACCCCTGATTCCACACTAGATTGGGATGATTTTTCTCAGTTCTTGTATATCCGGCCACCCATATGAGAACTTGCCCAATACCACATATTGTAGACCCTCAATGATGTTCATGCGGGATACCGCTGCTTCGGTGTACTTGACTATGGGTTGTCCATGCATGTAGGTTGCCTTCTTGAAAGGAATCGGGTCAATTTTTCTGCTAGGGTTCGACGCTACAGTGCTGTTCAGTGTAGATGGTTTTAGAATTTGAGAGTAGTCTAAGGGTTTGGGTTTGGGTGGAGTGATGACTGGTGTGAGTGGAGGGGCTGGGGGTGGTCGGCTAGCCGGTATTTCGCCGGCTGGCGACGCCATTGATGGCGATTTGAGGGAGCTTCGAAGGTGTCGTCTCTTTCTCTCACTATTGCCGGAGCGATTTGAGGGAGCTTCAGCTTCTCTCATTTGACCTTGATGGTATGGTGGTTTCGCCAGTTTTGGTCGACACAAACCAACTTTGTTTTCCTTTTAGGGATAATAATAAAGCAAAAGAAAAACAAGAAGAAAGAAAAGAAAAGGAACAAGAGTTAGTTTCTTCATTTGTACGAGCAAGAAATCACATAGAGCAGATAATTCGTGCATTACAGCTAGCGTGTTCCAAGAATTCGTGGGGACCTCTCATTGCTGGAGGTAGGCCTAATTCGCAGATATTTGACAGACATTTAAACTTGACACATTAAGATCCGAAGCAGTTTGTTTTCATTGATAATTTGGACTGATACAAGTGGGAACAAGGATTACATCATTGTTCCATAGAACTGCATGGGCTTGGACAACTCACCCTTTTGGGAAGTAAAAGAGAAAACTAGGGATAAGTGTACAAAGTGGGAAAGAGGGGAAATCAACCAACTCTAATAACCATCCCCTGAGTCGTTTCCCATGTGCCTCTCTTCTTCTGGCTCCTCTTCTGGATCCTCCTCCAGGTCTTCCTCAAACTCCTCATCATCATTCAATTCAGACTCCTCCTCTAGATCTTTTTCTGGTTCTGTGGTTGATTCCATATGGATGCACTCCACTACCAGATCTTCATCTTCAGCAGGTGGCAACATGTGGTCAATAGATCCTGGGACCACCTTAGGATGCATTGACATGGTCATAGGATAACGTGGTAGGATCTCATGATAAATCTGCAAAGCAACCACTGCGTCCTCTAACCAGGCTATACCCTCTCTATTTGGCCGGGCCAGTTCTTCTTCTTCGTAAATCCAGACGTAATACTCGTGAGTACACCACGAGTTTTGACCCATATGCATTGTTACCAGGTCGTTTCACTCTTCTTGCAGCCTTGGGATCTGTTCATTGTACTCATCCTTGTATAGTGTTGTCCTTGTCCACGGAGGCACATCTTGGATCATCATGAACTGTCCGAGGACCCGCAGGGGTAAGTATGGTTGAATGCCTTCCAGTCCGATCAACTCAATGAAGTTTTTGAGGAGTCCTCAAAATTGCCCTTCCACTTTGAGGAGTCCTCAAAATTGCCCTTCCACCTAAATAAGAGAGTTTCCAGTTGATCCATTCTCCTATCAGATTGGTCAGCGTTTCCCTCCATTCTTCTTGCCCATGTGGGGAGATCCAGTGTCTCATTCTTGCATTGTGGTTGCAGATCATATTACTGACGCCCACGAAGTAGTTGATGGTGGCCTCTCGCTGGAAGAAATGTTTAGTAGCCCAGATTTGAAGCAGCAAGTTACAAGCTTTAAAGAAATCATACCCTCGTGCGTATGCGGACAAAGCCCACAGCATCTCAGCTAACACCATCGGCACTAAAATAGCTTGAAGATTGCAACAGAATGTTGCCAGGACCACTAGTTATAGGTTGATGCTGATACGGCCCCTTCACTACGGGAAGACCAATAATCCCAACAAATGCCATTGCGAAAGTGATAAGACTGACACTCTCCCACGTCGCAAGTTCAGATTGAAACTCCCCTGAATAACATTCATAGCTTTCACGGTGCCCAAATCTGTCGAACAGCTGGTCGAGGCTCACCCATCCGTCCTTGATACTTCTGAGACTTCTGCTGTTAGTAAGGCATAAGGCATCCAAGAATGGGTAACTGGGCATAGTAACTGGTAATACTGGCTTTCCTTTGTTGATGACAGCTCCGTGAAACTTGCGACTTCTTCCAATGTCAGTACTAATTCACAGTCGACAAATTTGAACACCACTTTAGCTAGATCCCAAAATTCTATCAACAGGCAAGTGAGCACCCTGTCTGCTCAGATGTTCATCAATCCAGTTAATTCCCCCAGGTGCATCCGAACCTCATCTCCGTGTTCCTGACGAATATTCTTTCACCACTGTCTCAACTTATGTGGTGCTCCCATTACCGTGCCGATTTCAGGGATGTTTTGGTTGATTTCCATTTTCTGAAGTGGGTAAAAGAAATATATATGGGTAAGTGTTTGCTTCGGATCCTTAAGTGTCTCATCACATTTGTTTGTCTTTCCACAGAAGTTATGTCGTTGGGTGCATGACCCGTTGACATCAGGGTGGCTTTCCCAATTGTGTGTCAATACCAAGGATCAATTCACCTAAGGTTTATCTAATATGACCTATTTTACAAGAGTAGAGTGTTTCCTACTTTTGAATTGGACTGAAGGCTGCGAGAAGTTATTTCAGTTGATCTGGCAAAGCCATTCTATGAAACTAGAGTGTTTTGAAAGAAGGTCCAGAGGGGTGTAAAAGACAACCCACGCATTCCATTGTGTGTGATAGTGTATGGCCAAGACTCGATTGGAAGAAATGTCATGACAGTGTGTATAAAGCAGCAACAGACAAAGGTGTAGCAGCAAAAAGCATGATAATCATAAAGAGCATATAATTATAAAGAGCAAATAAACCAGCTAAGCATGCAATTGCAATTTCAACTATAATTAAAGCAGTGTATAAATAAATTAGAGTGATATCCCTAGCAGAGTTGCCATGTTGTTGCACCCTATTTTACACTAGTTAAGACAGGATTCAACTTATGGTTTCTCTGTTGTTGATGAAAGAGAGTGGCTACCTAATATTTAAAGGTGTACTAAGGTACCTTTTGAATTACTAAGTCATATTCCTTATAGGTATGCAAACTGCTGAGATTATGGGTAAGGGTAGGAAGGTGTTAGGCACCCCTTAAAATCTATCTTAGGTAGCTCCATGGGACTTAGACTAATTTTAAAGAGTCAGTTATTTATACTATGCTTAATTACTACTAAGGTATGACTTACTATAAATTAAAGGGAGTATATATGTAAGACTTAGGAGGGGTGTGAGATTATAAAATAATTATTGAAGGTTAAGATAGTTTCGAAAGTAGTCCATATTTTAAGGCTTGTAATTGTTAAGTTATGAAAGTAATTACAATAACAACAACAATAGCATACCCAGTATTATCCCACACTGTGGGGTTTGGGAAGGGTAGTCTGTACACAAACCTTACCCCTACCTTGTGAGGATAGAGAGACTGTTTCCAATAGACCCTCGGCTTAAGAAAGCATAAACACCACATTAATGAAAATATAGACAACAAGGAACAGTACCAAAAAGCCATATAAAAGCAGAATAAAAACAACAAGATAGTAAGGTGATCAACAATGAAAGAAAACAACGGTTAGTCATAAAAACCTACTACCAACAGAAAGCGAGACTACATGCCAATCCTACTGTTATGAACACTCTAGACTACCTACTCTACTACCCTAATCCTTGACCTCCATACCTTCCATGTCCTCGGTCAGTTGAAGTTGCACCATGTCTTGCCTAGTAACCTCTCCCCACTTCTTCTTTAGCCTACTTCTACCTCTCCGTAGTCCCTCCAATGTCAACCTCTCAAACCTCCTCACTCGGGTGTCTGTGCTCCTCCTCTTCACATGCCCAAACCACTTAAGCCGCGCTTCTCGCATCTTGTCCTCAATAGGAGCCACACCCACTTTGTCGCGAATAACCTCATTTCTGACCCTATTTAACCTGGTGTGCCCGCACATCAATCGCAACATCCTCATCTCTGCTATCTTTATCTTCTGGTCATGGGCGATCTTGACTGTCCAACACTCCGTTCCATAAAATATCGTTGATCTGACCACCACTCCGTAGAACTTATCCTTAGTGGCACTTTCTTGTCATACAAAACACAGAAAGCGAGTCTCCATTTCATCCATCCCGCCCCAATACGATGTGTGACATCTTCATCAACCTCTCCATCCCCCTGAATAATAGATCCAAGGTACGTAAAGCTCCCTCTCATAGAGATGGCCTGCGAGACCAGCCTCACCTCCCCTTCCCCTCCTTGAGTCTAGCCACTGAACTTACACTCTATTCTGTCTTGGTCTTCCTTACTTGAAACCTTTAGATTTCAGGGTCTGCCTCCATACCTCTAATTACGCATTCACACCATCTCTTGTCTCATCAATCAATACAATGTCATCTACAAATAGCATGCACCACGGCACCCCCCCTTGGATGTGGCGCGTCAGCACGTCCATCACCAGAGCAAACCAAAAAGGGCTGAGTGTCGACCCCTGATGCAATCCCATCATAACCGGAAAATTGTCCGAGTCTCCACCCACCGTCCTCACACGGGTCATTACTCCATCATACATGTCTTTAATCAACCTAACATAGGCAACAGGTACACCTTTGGCCTCCAAACATCTCCACAAAACCTCACTCGGAACTTTATCGTACGCCTTTTCTAAGTCGATGAATACCATATACAAGTCCTTCTTTTTCTCCCTATACTGCTCCATCAATCTCCTAAGAAGGTGGATAAAAGTAATTAATTTAAAGAATAGATGATTCTATAATTTTAAAAGATGTTCGTAAGAAAAGTGATCCAGATTGTACCTTGGTTTTAAAAATTCTAAAGAAGGAAAATCTTTGAAAATTCATTAGGGTGACCGTTTCTTACTGTTATTCATGAAAAATCTTGTTTCATTCCCTGTTACCAAAGACCGGCGATTCCTTTTTCTAATTTTCTAAAAACGGGCCGTTGTTTTTTATTAGAGCAGGAGCTTCAAAAATCTTTAAGAGAGGTGAATGTACAATATGAACAAGTTATAATTAGTGGAGCGAAGATTAATTACTAACTAATTCTCTTTAAGTCCTATATTAGTTAAAATTTGCCTATGTTTCATGCGATATAAAGCATGAAGGTAAAGAAAATAATCTAATATATGAGTGTTAAATACATGATAATGAAATATGATAAAACGACAAAGGCAGTAAGCAAAAATAATGAAGCAATAAACTAGGCTATGGAAATAATGAACAGTAACGAAAGAAGTAAGGGAGAGAGCAATAGACTCTTATGGTTGGGCCTCAATAAGGTAGACCCAGCAATTGAGAGGCGCGACTATAGCTGACTGGGCTCTTCGGAAAATGCAGCAAAACTGGTTGAGGCCTGAGTTCCTTAGGAACTAAGCAGACCTAGATGTATGCATTCCCAAAAAAGAAAGAAGGTCATTAGAAGTATATCCCATATTATCAACATTTTCAAAACCTATATGAAATGTATATAGACAAACCATTGAAACAAGAAAAAAATCAAAACTGTGGGAAATTATATTAATGCGTTGGTTCTACTTGGCAAATAATTCACATTGAAAACCTTTCTTTGTCATAAACATTAAACCCCCAAAGAACTAAATGTGTCAATGAATTAAGGGCTAAGAAGGAAGTTATACGCAAGGTCGATGCTCCCTTTGAATCCCCGGACACTTCAAAGTTCCCAAGGGACTCAAGGCCCGGGGCAATGATTGTGCCGGGAGGGCAGCCCAACCTAGAATCGAACTCCACTCCTAAATACCCTTAAATACTAACAACATGTTTTCCTTACAGGTTTAAATGTCAATGAGGCCCTTTCAATGTAAACTAAATGCTATAACATTACTTACCACAAAAATATGCTTTCTCTCCTAATACAAGAACATATAGTCTACATTGGATACCAAACAAACATATATCACATGAATCTAAAGGTCTGACTTAAAAACACATACAGGTGAGGAGCAGAAGCATCATAAGCATACTACAAAGTTCTGATCATTAGAGCAGAACAATATTCCAAGGAAAGGCAAAGCTATACAACAACAACTCAACAAATACAGAGATTCTTGTTTCTGGCAAACCAGGGTGAACTGGTTGGTTTTGCTTTTAGCACATACATAGGTTGATAATACTATTTTAACACTTTAAAGGTCATCAATGAAGGTTCAGGAAACACAGTCATGGCTTACAATTTAATGGGGTTATCAAAAGATATCTAGGGCAAGATCAACTCCCTCAATAGGTGTACAAGTTCATATATCAAAACATGGAATCCCTAAGGACTTCAACAAAGTCACACTATTATAGTATTAGCTTCAAACAAATCATCATGTTTAGATAGCATCAGCAAAAGTCCTTGTATGATTTCAGGGATCAGATTTGGTTTTAATTTTAACAGTAGGGAAAGGGCTGGGGTTTTCTGGAAAAGACATGAAATCAAGAATCAAACAGGAACATGCAATACCTAGTTAGTCACATGAACACTTCAAGTGAAGTAATACTTTCATACAGACATGGAAGCTTTACACATTCATGGAGTCGGGTTAAGTATGGCATGAGGAGAAAGAGTTATAGATAAAGAAAAGGCATTGCATTAAAATAGGTTTAGCTCAAACCTAAGTCTAGATCAGTATCTAAGTATAAAATTATCATGCTTCTGTTTTCACAATTTATCACTTTGTTATAGCAGAGTAACTAGGTCCTGTTTTTCTAAGGAAGACTAAAAGATAAAATGCATGTTAGCTGTTCAAAGATCAATGATAACCTGAAAGGATTAGAGACAATAGGTATTATACCAAGTAAGTTTTTGATTGAACATGCAGCTGAAGATGTTAACTAATCAAGAAAACAACCAAGTTCAGCATAACAAGATATCAGTCATTTATAACAAAACAAAAAAAAGAAACAGGATCATGATTGATTTATGAGGAAAGATAACTTAGTTTTAACAAATTTGTATAATAAGACTACTGGGATTCATGAAGAGAAGAAAGTTTAATTCAAACAAGACTAGATCAAGAGATGCAAAAACAACTAGAAAATAAATACCATAGTGGCAACTTAGAAATAGTTTAACAAACATAAGTAGAGAAAAAAAAACATATAAACACTTAGAGTTCATGCTTAAGGCTAAAGGATAGAGGATATAAACTTAAACACCTTCAGATTCATCTCGGTCATGGTTATCTAATAATAAGCTCAACTTCAAGACTCACAAACTACAGAGATGCAACAGATAAGGCTAAAGGTCACTGCAGATTAATGAAAAGCTATGAAGTTCATGTGAACAAGAACACATAATAACTCAAACATGTAGACTATTAGAAACTCAGGAACAAAGATCAGCGGAAATCAATTAATGGTTTGATCAGTCATCGATTAGACTGAAAAGCAGGACAAATAATCACAAGTGGACATTAGCTTATCACAAACACCATAAAGTAACTGTAATCCTTAAAATATAACTAACATATTTGCAGCATTCAAAGAAGAAGAACAAAAGAGAAGGATGAGAGATGTGCTGACCTTTTTGAGAGTAGTAGACCTAACAAAGGCTCTTTCTAAGTTGCTGAAGACCCCAGGAACCTCAAGTTTGGACTAGTGACAGTACTCAACAAACGAAAAGAAAACAACAGTAAGAATACCTAGGTCTTTGAACTTTAAATTTCTTGGATGATTGATAGCATTTGTGTCTGTGTGTGTATTTTTCTTCAATGTTAGGTGGTTGGTCGTGTTAGGTAAGAGCATTGAAGGCTCATATTTATAGTGCCATTTAAGGCTCTAGGGTTTCAAACGATCAAATCAGATAGTGGAAGATGATCATAGTCGAGTGATGATAGCAAAGTAGAGGTAAAATCAGAGAACACAGAGGAAAAATCGTGACGAGTTTACCTAAGAGGAGGGAAGTCGACCTTTGAGGGCAAAAACTATCGGGTAAGAGCCCTAATGTCTGGAGGTTACTTCTCTTGAACTCTAGACCCAGAATAATCATGATAACCCTGAGAAATGTTCATGCATGCGATAGATTTTACTAAACAGAGGAGGCTTTCAGAGATTTAACCCTTGCACGATTTGGTCTAGGGTTTCATATTTTGTTTTTGAATCTCCATCAACGAGAATGGAAATCTGGTCTCATACTTCATAGCCTAGGGACAAAGCAACTTGACTTTGCCAATGGGATTTGAGAGCAAAGACGGAATAGTGTTTCAATCTTAAGGGATTAGAATCTGATGACTCAGATTTAGTGAACAAAAGGGGAAAATAACAGCGTGATTCGTGGATTCATAAGGCAAAGGATATGAAATCTCTGATCGATTTGTGACCTTGCACTAATTTGTGCAAGGTTTGGTGAGTGAATTGTTTGTGAGGTTGAGAGAAATGAGAGGGTAAAGGGAAAGAGAGGCGGCTCGGTGAGGTGAAGAATGATTAGGGTTTTGGGTAGCTTAGGGTCGTCTCTGAGTTTAAGATAAGGGAATAGGTTCTGGGCCGTTGATCTTTTAGATCAGCGGTCCTAATATTTTGGATTAAAATATTTTTAATGAGGGAATATAAGGGCCGTCAGATCTCTGCGTTTGGATGGCTGAGATTAAATTTGATGGCATGTTTAAATTAAAAGGGTAAATTAGGATAGACGTGGACCGTTGATCTGAAGGATGAGCGGACTATATGATTTGTGTTTGTTTTGTATGTGGTAGAGACGAGTGACGTGGCGAGCGTTGATTGGTTGAGAAATGATGGCTAGGATTGCCAACAGCGATGAGATGGGGTTGTTTGGGTTGGGTATATTTTCAGATTAGGCTTGAGTAATTGGGACAAAGTAATTTAAAAAATGGTCATTTTATATTTGACTCAAGAATTGCAATTGTGGCCTTTTTGGTCTTTTAACCTTGAATTTAATTTAAATAAACTTAATAGTTTTCAATAAATGTGGTAAAAATTACAATTATTATTATGTACTTAATTATTTTATAAAACACTTCATTTTCCTAAACTGTAACACTAACTTCGAATTTCACATAATAATCTAATTAACTAGAAATTAAAGGGTAATTTATTAAATTAATTATAGACCCTATGTATAGAAATAATTTTAATAATCCTACAATAGTAAATATATTTATAATTACATAATGTCAATGCTATGTGAGTAATTGTAAAACTAATGTTTGGTTAATTTATGAAAAATAGATATTTATCGTTGGAAAATACTTTGAAAATATTTATTGTAAAGTATTAAGCATAAATAAATTAATTTAAAAGGGGACGGTCAAAATTGGCCGCCAACACTCGGACACATTTTGCTCGTACTCCAAGCAACCTATTGTAGTAGCTAGACTTGAGTCCTTGCATGCCATGTCTGTTGATGAGCAAAAGAGATTAGAGAGGTTTTAGAGGTTGTTTCCTCCATACTTTGAGGGTGGTGCTTTAGAGGATGCCCAGGACTTCTACACAAATGTCACACGATGGTTCTCAATTTGGGCTTGGTAAAATCCAACGGGGTGGACTTCACTACTTTTCAGTTTAGATGGGCTGCTAGGAGATGGTGGCAAACTTATGAGCTGGGCAGGGTAGCTAGTTCATCTCCACCTATATGACTCAGTTTGCATACCTATTTTTTTAGAGTACATTATACTCACTAGGAGGGATGAGTTGAGAGGCTAGTTCGAGCACCTTCAACAGGATCGTATGTTAGTAACTAAGTATGAGGTGAGATTCTTAGAGTTATCTAGTCGTGCAGCTTTCATGATCCCTATCGAGGCAGAGAAGTTGAGGCGGTTAATTGAGGGCTTGACCGATGGCATTAGGAATACTATGGCTCGGAGTCGGAGATGGGGACTACCATCCATCAGGAAGTAGAGATAGCTCAGAGGATCGAGCGTGTTTGCAGCCTGGAGAATGAGGTCATGATGAGGGACAAGAGGCCTCTCCATTCTGGTGGTTTCAATGGTACCTCATCTGGAGGTAGAGGTCAGATTAGTTGAAGCCATCATGGTAGGCCATCTTAGATTACACAGCACGGAGCCCACTAAGCGATGTCTTAGTAACCTTCCAACACTCTAATTCCATGATAATTTATGCTCTTTGAGCAAGCTCATATCATGATTCATCTGTTCTGGGTTCCTCTAGTGGGTATTCGGGTTCTCAGGGGTAGTTTCAGCTTCAGCGGCCATTGTCGGCAAGGGGTTGTTTTCTGTGTGGAGGGTTTGGACATATAAGGAAGTATTACCCAAGACTTAGTAGAGGCCCAGCTCATCAGGGTTCTCAATCTATAGTTCTTGCACTAGTTGCATCACCCCTACCTAGACAGCTAGAGAGGGAGGGCACACAGTGAGAGGACACCCTAGAGAGGGAGGTCAGTTTGGTGGTAGTAAGACCAATGGATGTCAGGCCCGTTGCTATCCTTTTCTGGGTAGATTCAACACGGTGGCCTCTGATGCTGTGATCACAAGTATGGTTTTGGTTTGTCAGAGATGATTTGGTGTTGTTTGATCCAGCGTCTACTTATTCATATGTATCATCGTACTTTTCTCCTTATTTGAATATGACTCATAGTTCCCTTGATATTCCTCTTTATGTGTCTACACTGTTTGGTGATTCTATTATGATAGATCAAGTGTATCAGTCTTGTATGGTTACTATTAGGGGTTATAAGACTATTGTTGACCTTCTATTGCTTAATGTTGTAGACTTTGATGGCACTTTTGTGTATGGATCAGTCATCTTCATACCATGCGATCCTTAATTGTAACTTTAAGACTTTGACATTGTCTATTTCAGGGTTGCCAAGTTTGGAATAGAGAGGTTCTCTTGGTCACACTTCTAGTAAAGTGATTTCTGTTTTGAAGGCTCAACGGATGCTTGAAGAGGTGTTTGGCGTATCTGGCTTTTGTTAAAGATGTTAGTGCTGATACTCCTACTATTGAGTGAGTTCCATTAGTGAGAGAGTTTCCGAATATGTTGACCTACCGGGCATGCCACCGATAGGGCTAATGATTTTGGTATCGACTTGGTGCTGTGCATGCAGCCCATATCTATTCCACCGTCTCTCATGGCTTCAACTGAGTTGAAGGAATTGAAAGAACATTTTCAAGAGTTTCTGGATAAGGGGTTCATCAGGCCTTGTGTATAACCTTGGGTGCGCTAGTGTTGTTTTTGAAGAAGAAGGATGGTTTTATGAGAATGTGTATTGAATATAGGCAGTTGAACAAGGTTACCATCAATAATAGTACCCATTGCCTCGCATTGATGATTCGTTTGATCAGCTTCAGGTGCCAAGGGGTTCTCAAAGATTGACTTGAGATTGGGGTATCACTAGTTGAAGATTATGGTTTCGGACATCCCTAATACGACTTTCAGGCTCGTTATAGGAATTATGAGTTATTGGTGATGTCTTTTGGTTTAAACAATGCCCCAAGGCATTCATGAATTTGATGAACAGTGTGTTCCAACCTTATTTTGATTTTCTTGTCATTGTATTCATTGATGATATCTTGGTATATTCCCGTAGTACTAAGGAGCAAGAGCAGCATTTGAAGATTGTACTTGACTTTTTGAGGGAGAAGAAGTTGTACGCTAAGTTCTCCAAGTGTTAGTTCTAGTTGGACTCAGTGACATTCTTGGGCCACTTGGTGTGTAGTGATGGGATCAAGGTGGATTTGAAGAAGATTCAGAAAGTTTAGAGTTGGTCCAGACCTTCTACTACTAAAGAGATATGGATTTCCTTAGGTTTGGCTGGCTTTAGAGCTCCACAGACCAAGTTGATCCAGAAAGGCGCTCTGTTTAAATAGTCTGACAAGTGTGTGGAGAGCTTTTAGAAGCTCAAGATTGCTTTGACTACAGCTCCAGTTTTTGTATTACCCTTAGGATCGAGGATGTACACTATTTAATTTGATGTATCGCACATTGTCCTTAGGTGTATGTTGATGCAGGATGGTACGGTGATTGCTTATGTGTCATGCCTGTTGAAGCCTCATGAGAAGAACTATCTGGTACATGATTTAGTGTTAGCAGCTACTGTGCATGCACTTAAGATTTGGAGGCATTACTTGTATGTTTTGTCTTGTGAGGTTTACACAAATCATCAGAGTCTTCAGTATTTGCTCAAACAAAAGGATTTAAATTTCAGGCAGTGGAGAAGGTTGGAGTTGTTGAAGGATTATGATATAACTATCTAGTATCACCCAGGGAAGGCGAATGTGGCAGAAGATGCCTCGAGGAGGAAGGCAAAGAGTAGGGGAGCTTGACATTTATTCCAGTTGTAGAGAGGCCTTTGGTTATGGATGTTCCAGCTTTGGCCTATAGATTTGTGAGGTTAGATATTTCTGACCCCAATAGAGTCTTTGCGTGTTTTGTTGTGTACTTGTCCTTGTTTGAGTGCATTAAGGCCCATTAGTATGATGATCCCCATTTACTTGTCCTCAAGGACACGATGTTGCAAGGTGTTTCTAAGGAGGCGGTTATTGGTGATGATGGTGTATTGCAACTTCAGGGTCGATTTTGTGTTCCTAAGGTGTATGGTTTGAGGGAGTGGATTCGTGAGGAGGATCATAGTTCAAAGTATTCTATTCATCCAGGTATTACAAAGATGTACTATGATTTGAAGCAACATTATTGGTGACGGAGAATGAAGAAAGACATTTTCAGGCATGCTTCACGGTGTTTGAATTTCCCGCAAGTCAAGTATGAGCATCAAATACCTAGTGGTTTACTTCAGAGGTTAGAGATATCTTAGTGTAAGTGGGAGCGCATTACCATAGATTTTGTGGTAGGACTTCCACGGTCCTTGAGGGAGATTTGACGGTGTTTGGGTCATTGTGGACAGACTGATCAAGTCTATGCATTTCATTTCGATCATGAGTTCTTATACTTCGAAGAAGTTGGCACAGGTCTACATCAAAGAGATTGTCCTCTTGTATGATGTTCCTGTTTCAATCATCTCAGATTGGGGCACACAATCTACATCGCAGTTTTGGAGAGCCGTTCAGCGTGAGTTGGGCACGGGGGTAGAGTTGAGTACTGCATCACCATCAGATAAATGGGCAGTTCAAGCGCACCATCCAGATCTTGGAGGATATGTTAAAAGCCTGTGTTAATAATTTTGGAGGCCAATGGGATCAGTTTCTACCATTAGCAAAGTTTGCTTACAACAACAACAATTAGTATAGTATCTAAATGGCTCCATATGAGGAATTATATGGGAGGTGATGTCGTTCTCTGATTGATTGGTTTTTGAGTTTGGTGAGGCTAGGTTATTGGATACAGATTTAGTTTGCGATGCTTTGGAAAAGGTGAAATTTATTCAGGAGCGGCTTCGTATGGCACGTTCCAGGTAGAAGAGTTATGCTGAAAGGAAGGTTCATGATGTGGCTTTCATGGAGAGTGAGAAGGTTCTTCTCAGAGTTTCGTGTACGAAGGACGTGATGATATTTGGGAAGAAGGGAAAGTGGAGTCATTGGTATATTGGCCCATTTGAGGTGTTGGAGAGAGTTGGTGAGGTAGCTTACAGACTTGCTTTGCCACCCATCTTGTCGGGAGTTCATCCTGCATTTTACGTCTCCATGCTTGGGAAGTATTATGAGGATCAGTCACATGTCTTAAACTTCATATCTGTGCAATTGGATACAAATTTGGCTTATGAAAAAGAGCCAATGACCATTTTGGATAGGCGGGTCCGGAAGTTGAGGTCGAAAGAGACTCCATCAATGAAGTTTCAGTGGAGAGGTCAACCGGTCAAGGAGGCGACTTGGGAGACCAAGCATGATATGCATAGTAGATATCCTCATCTTTTTAGCATTCCAGGTATGATTCTAAACTTGTCCGAGGACAAATATTTATTTTAGAGGGGGAGAATGTAATGACCCGGCCGGTCGTTTTGTGTATCTGAGCCCTGTTTTCCTATTTGTACTTCCTGTATGTTTGTTTGTTGTTTTGTGACTTGCAGGGATGGTTTCGGTTTCGGGAAGGTTTGAGATATATTTAGGACACTTAGTTTCATTTAATAAGCTTAAGTTATAAGAGTTGACCAAGATTTGGCATTTGAATTATTCCAGGTATGATTCTAAACTCGTCCGAGGACAAATATTTATTTTAGAGGGGGAGAATGTAATGACCCGGCCGGTCGTTTTGTGTATCTGAGCCCTGTTTTCCTATTTGTACTTCCTGTATGTTTGTTTGTTGTTTTGTGACTTGCAGGGATGGTTTCGGTTTCGGGAAGGTTTGAGATATATTTAGGACACTTAGTTTCATTTAATAAGCTTAAGTTATAAGAGTTGACCAAGATTTGGCATTTGAATTAACGCTCTCAGAATGGTGATTTCATGATTCCAATAGGTTCGTATGGAAATTTCGGACTTGTGTGCATGTTCGTATTTGGATTCGAAGGTTCCTAGGAGGTTTTAGCTCTTTTCGCCAAAAGATGCCAACTTGAGGGATTGAAGAGTTCATAGAGTTGACTTTGATATTATTAGGGTCTAATTGATATTTTGGAATTTTGGATAGATTCACTTAGTTTATTGGAACTTTTTTGTCAAATGGCACGGTCTAACCGTGTCCAAGGTTGAACCAACGGGTTCATAAGTTCTTACCTTGAATTCCTTATGAAAGCGTTGCCCATAATTGAGCATTTGTTGCCACTGTTGGCCTTTGTCTCTGAAGCCGTTGCTTTTCCTTCACATCGAATGTTGACACGATTCAACCGTAACCATGGTTGGGCCATGGTTTCATCACCTGCTCTCAACTTCAGCCTTAGCCCAATTTCTCTCAAGTTATGTGCTCCCACTCTATTTAGCCCTTTCAACTTGTGCTACGATAATGCCTAAGAATCCCAACGACTCCGTTACCCTCATGTGGAATGCATGTACTGCAAGACATGTAGATTAATCTGCAGCTTGTTTTAAATTAGAAAAAATTTTGGGGTTTTACAGCCTGCTAAACTAAGCACTCATATGACTACTATTTCGAGTGGCACATCATAAACCGTCATTAATATGGATAGACTTACCCCACATAGGGAGGTGTGTTTTCATATTAACTGCTATGTTTTGGGAAGTGAATATCCTCTCAGTTATCTAAAGTTTCCTCCCAAAATATCTCATCATAATTGCCATTACAAACATGTCTCCTTTGACCTTGACTTGCGTCATATAGTTATGCATAAGGTATCTTTTCGTTCATACTTTTATTTCATACTCATTGTAAACTATTACATATATTTTCGTTCATAAATCATAACTCAAAATAATATGAGTAGCTAAACACGTTCATATACTTTATCATGGCAAAATATAAGCTTATATACATTACTTATTTGATATGGTGCAGCTTGCACAAGCTTTTACCCACAAACACAAGTTCACGATTCAAAACATAAATAGTGTCTCATGTAATTTATCAAACCCTTGGAAGTCATACTTTAAGGGGAAAATACTTTTAAAATGTTAAATCTCCACTTACCTTAACCTTGAAGTGAGTGAACGAAGCTAGAGTTGGGATCAAACTAACATGGCATCATGCGAAAGCTAACAAAGTAAACCGTGACAACGATAAATCAGACGACAAAGAGAATTATTCTAAAAGAGGCATAATATATTATAATATGATTTTTGTCAATTGACCTACATCAATCTATTAATATAACAAAAAAATTACTGAGAGAATAAATTCTCCTTCTAAACAGTATTCTTTATATGACGACATTGCGGATGCTATTTTTGTCTGTGTGAAAGAAGGATAATCAATTTATAGAGATCCACAATCTTTTTCGACAAGAAAGGAATATGTCAACTATGGAAGAGATTTATATTTTCCTTTTAAAAAATATAAAATCACTCATGTTAAATATTCTGTTATTCCTTCAAGCAAAAGAAAAATCCAAATAAGACAAGAAAATCTGCACAAACCCTAATAATTTTCTCATTTTGCCTGAATTTTATGGAAAAATATACGTGATCCTTTTTCTTCACATAATAGTCATCAATGCTGCTTTCCGCGGTTAAAAGTATGTATGGGTTGAAAATTGGAGCCTTGAGCGTTAAAAGTAAGCACGAGTTAAAAGCACTGGAGCCCTAGATTAAAAGTGAGTAGGAATAAAAATGAAGTCTTGTGTTAAAACTCTACAAGGAAATTGGATACCATAAGTTAAAAGCAAGCAAGGGTTAAAAGTTGGAATCCATGCGTTAGAAGTACGCATGAGCTAAAAATCGAAGCCTACGCGATAAAAATAAGCATGAACTAAAATAGTTTTTATCTTTAAAGATCTAGCATCATGTATGTTGAAAATATGGTAGAAAATTTACCTCCACCTGTAGTATTTTAGACTAAAATGTTTTTTTTTGGACAAAAAAATTCAGTATCATCAAATTGGTCGCAGCTTGATCTGAACTCCGTTGAACTTGTCTTCAACCTTTCTCTTAACCATTGGGACTGATTTCATTTGTTAGGATCGAATAATAAGGCATCATATGAAATCTAACAAAGTATACCTTGCCGACGATAAATCAGACGACAAAAAGAATTATACTAAAACAGGCATATTATACTGTAATATGGTCTAGGTCAATTAAACTATGTCAATCTACTAATATAAAATAAAAAAAAAATTTATCGAGAGAATAAAATCTCTCCCTAAACAAGACTCTTTTAGTGACTATATTGTGGATGCTATTAGGCCCGAAGGAGTAGTGGGGACGCAAGTAGTATGTGGACCACTACTGCGAAGTGCATCAGGGAAGCAACTAGAAAAGTATTAGGGGTCTTGAAGGGTTACACCGGTGGTCATAAAAGAGACTGGTGGCGGAATGGTGAGACCCAAGAGAAAGTTGAAGCCAAGAAGGTGGTATATGGGAAGCTAGTGGAGAGCAAAGATAAGGAAGAGAAGAGTATAATGAAGGCTAAGAAGGAGGCGAAGTTAGCACTTATGGTGGTTAAGGCTACAACGTTTGGCTGGTTGTAGAAAGAAACTGGAGACAATAAGTTGTAAAGGCTAGCAAATGATAGGGAGAGAAAAGCCCGTGACCTGGACCAAATGAAGTGTAACAAAGATGAAGATGACAAGGTATTGGTGGAAGACGCTCATATTAGACGAAGATGGCAGACATACTTCCATGGACTCCTGAATGAGGAGGGGGATAGTAACTTTGTGATAGGTATTTGGAGCACTCCAAGAATCGTTGGGATTTTTGGACTTGTAGGCGTATTAAGGTTGAGGAGTTTGTGGGGCTATGTGGAAGATGAGCAGGGGAAGAGCGAACCCGCCAGATGAGATCCTAGTGGAATATTATAAGAATGTGGAGATGGCAGGCTTGGAGTGGCTTTACTTGGTTATTGAATGTTATTTTTAAGACTTCGAAGATAACCAAAGAATGAAGGTGAAGTACATTGATTCTAGTGTACAAGAACAAGGGTGATATAATAATTTACAATAACTATAGGAATATCAAGCTGCTAAACCATACTATGAAAGTTTGGGAGAGGGTGGTAGAAGTTAGGGTTGTGTGTCTATTTTCGAGAACAAGTTCGGATTCATGGCGGGATGATAAACTACTGAAGACATTCACATTGTGAGGAGGTTGGTGGAGCAGTATAGGGAGAGGAAGAACGACTTACAAATGGTGTTTATTGACTAAGAAAAAGCTTACTGCAAATTCCTTAATGAGGTTCTATGGAGATGTTCGAAGGCTAGAGGTGTGCCTGTAGCATACACTAGGGGGATTCAGGATATGTATGATTGCACTAAAATCCGATTTAAGAGAGTGGGAGGAGACTCGAAATTCTTTTCAGTTGTGATGGGATTGCATAAGAGATCAACTTTTAGTCCATTTCTATATGCCTTGGCAATGGATGTATTGACAAACCACATTCTAGGGTAGGTGGCATGGTGCATGTTATTTGTGGATGACATAGTGCTGATTAACGAACGCCGGTGTTAATGCGAGGCTGGAGGTTTGGCAACGTACCCTAGAGTCAAAAGATTTCAAGTTGAGAAGGACTAAAATAGAATTCTTAGGGTGCAAGTTAAGCGACGTGACCCATAAAGTAGACGGGGGAGTGATGCTTGATACACAACTCATCCCCAAGAGAAACTATTTCAAGTACCTTGCATAGATTATCCAATTTAATGGGGAGAGGATGTCACACATTAGATTGGAGCAGGATGGAAGAAGTGGAATCTCGCATCAAGGCTTTTGTATGATAAAAATGTGCCACTCAGGCTTAAAGGTATGTTCTACTAAGTGGTGGTCAGACTGACTGTATGGGACAAAGTGTTGTCCTGTTAGAACTCTCATGTCTAGAAGATGAAAGTAGTAGAAATGCCGATGCCGAGATGGATGTGTGGGTTAACCAGAAGAGATAAGATTAGGAATGAAGATATTCGGGAAAAGGTGTGAGTGGACGCCGTGGAGGAAAAGAGGCTAGAAATGAGGCTGAGATTGTACGATCATGTGAAGAGGAGATGCGTAGATGCCCACTGAGGAGGTGTGAGAGATTGGCCATGATGGAACTAAGGGCAGGTAGAGATAGGCCAAAAGTTATTAGGTAAATGTGATTAGGCAGGATATGATGCAGCTTCAACTTACTAAGGACATGACCCTTGATAGGAGGGTAAGGAGGTTGAACATTATGGTGGAAGGTCAGTAGGCAGTCGTGTGTCTACTTTTCATAACTAGCTTTAGTATTAGTCTTGTATTTTGTTTTTTTTTTCCCTTTTTCGCAATTTTTCATTCACGATGTGTTGTTTCTTTTGCTTCAATTGTTATCATCTTATTTTGATGTTGTAACTACTTGTTGTTTCCGCTTCATTTCATCTTTATTTGTGCAGTGGGTCTATCAGAAAAAGCATCTCTAGGTTCTCAAGGTAGAGATAAATCTGCATACACTCCATCCTCCTTAGACCCTACTTTGTGGGATTACATTAGGTTTATGTTGTTCTTATTGTTGACTTGTATGAAGGAGGGATCATCAATTTATAGAGGTCAACAACTTTTTCGTACAAGAAAGAATATGTCAACTATGGAGAGATTTATATTATCCTTTTAGGAAAAATAAAATTATTTATGGTAAATATTCGGCCATGAGATCAAGTAATAGAAAAAACTGAATATGGTAAGAAAATCAAGGCAAATCCTAACAACTACGGACCCATCGACGCCTCAATGAAGTTCAATATACATATATTATAGCCTAACCAAGTCCTATGAAGGCTACTTCAATAATTGGTATTTGGCCCTAGGCCATCTAACTATATTTTCATAGCTTAGGGTGATCTTGATTCACCTATCCAATCTCTATCATCCTTATAGCATGAACATACTATCTAATAGTCGAATAAAAGTATATGTTATTATATGTTAATTCCCTCGCCCTTGCTCTGTTATTATTGTTTTTTATGTGTTTTATGATGCCTTGAACTTAATTTTTGTATTTATGTGTATAGGAATAAATTTTAAGTAAAATGAAGCAAACGCGCATGAGCTTAATTTTGGTATTTGTATGTATAGGAATTTACATTAAGTAAAATGAAGCAATGTGCATGACTGGAAGTGAAAAAACAAGAAAAATGGAAAAGAAGTAAGGGCTAGCGCCCAAGCTACCGATCCGTAGTGCCTGGCATGTTGCAGGTAGAAAATAGAAGAAGAGGGTTCAATTCCCAAGAGGGCACACCGCGGCAGCACCATCCCAAAGACCAAATCCAAAATCCTTCACTGCCTAGGCCACCGATTTGCGGTGCCCAAGGCACCCAAGTCCAGAAAAGTTTCCAGCGTAAAATGGAAAAGGTTTCTTTAGTCCTGCACATCTCTAACAAGTATAAAAGGTTCCCGAATCTAAAATTTTTGGGGGAGAATGGCAATTTAGAGGTGAAATGGACCCCGAGGAGCAATGTTGGAGAAAGGATCATCGAGTTCTTCATTCTTTCATATTTTCATAGTAACTTTACCATGCAAAATATTTGTTTAATAATTAATATAAACATGTGCGGCTAAGTCGTATAATTTTGCGATTGTGTTTAACCATGTTTATTGATGTTTTATTGTTATTTTTTCCTTTAATGCAAATTCCCATATTATGGTTGTTTCTTTAACTATGTGCATAATTGCTTGATTGTTTGGCCAATAATTAGGTCTTATAAACTATCTATGATATGCTTGGGAAAGTCGTTCTTAGATTATAGAAGAGATAAAGAAAGTGTGATCTTATCCTTGGTGTTGGGGGAAAATTTGTGGTTAGGATAGGAATATACCTAGTTACTATTCTTAATTACTTACCGTGATCGTAATGAATTCTTGGTAGATTAATAGTATTAGAATATAGGCGTTAATCTACCTTAGGTAGGCTTTTATTAGTTCGGGAGAATACTAAGAGTAAATTTAATATGGTTAATTAGCAACCATAGGCAATTCAAATTGAAGGGGAATTAACTAGAACTCAACAGGATTGGTGGACTAGTCATAACCCTGGAATATTCATAGCTACTGAATTAAACTTACGTCAACAACTCTCTTCTATTGTAGTTTTATTTTCTTAATTAATTTCTACAATATTATTTTAGTAACAAAAACACAACCTTGGTAATTTGATTAGATTACAGAATTTTATTTGCTTACTTGGAGCCAGCCCTTTTGTAGGAAAACTTTCATATCTATGATTTAGTTTGCTTTCTTGGAGTCTCTTGCTCTGTTCTTATATTGTGGTATCAGAGCCAGCCCATCCTTTCGGCGGGAGGAACAATTTACTAAATATGTCTGAGTTATTTCCATCATCCTCTTCCCTTGCAAATATGAATATGTCCCCTACTCTACATAAAACCTTGTCCAAAAAATATGATTACCTCTATACAGTAGATATCCTACCTGACGAACATAAAGTAACCTCCACTGAATTACCCCTTATAAACCCTTACTCAGCCTTTTCCAAAATAATCATTTGCACCATGGTCCCAAATTTGTTCCTTAGTTCAACACATACCAAAAGGAGTCAAAGAATATGTTGCTGCCTCAAAACTTGACCAGCACCCTATTCTTGCCATCGAGAGGAACAATTTATCACCCTTCAAATCCCAGATGATTTTCCCAGACAATGGAGAAATCATGGTTTTACCCATATCTATTTTGGTGCTATCCGAATCACTTTAACATATCACGGAAGAAAAGGCCAACCTATTGTTGCTTGACTTCCTCTTCTAGATACAAGATACTATGAGTACCAACATGCCAATTTGGGTACTGCAGAAGTTACCTTGAATGCTGGGACAGTCTTCATAACTATCTTTCCAAATTTCAACATGTCCCTTCATGACCCATACCTAACCGAAACATTAAAAATCCAAGTTCAAATCCAGGGAGCCCCACAAGCCAAAGATGCTATCCAAGCCACTCTTTATCACCAAATGCCATGGCGGGTCCAAAATCATGCCATGGATTTCTGCCTTCACAGAGGAGAAATGCTTTACTCTTGAATATTGATGCTACCAAAGGAAACACCCTATGCACCAAAATACCCAGACAAATTCCCAGATATGAGCTCGTCAAAATTCTTCCTGATTCTTGGATTACAAATTATGAAAAGTTAAGGGAACCAGAGGAATCTCTGCAATCTAGTGACCCAATTTTTACCAAAATAAATGACAAAATAATTTCCATAAGCTTTGGCAATTCCCATCTCAAAATACCCAATAAACCATCTTTTCTTGCCAAATGATCCAACCTATAGACACAGACCCTAACCCTGAAAGTCCCCCTTCTGAAATATACAAACTATCATGGAAGAACATGACTGGTGTAAACATTTTGACAAAGAGGGCAGAAGAGTTCGGTGGTTCAAATGCCCCTTTACAGGACACTGCCCTTGGGATCTTGGTTGTGACTGCCAAGACTGTTTGGAAGATCCAATCGGAGAATATGATGAACACCACCTACATCATTGGGAAAGATTTGGCCTCAACGAGACCAAATCAAAATCCAAGGAAAATGGGAAAATAATTGAAAAAGAAATTTCGAGCCAAATATAAAAATAAAGATCCTTCAATTGGCCAATTAAGTCGTCCATGTAAATATGAATTTCTTGTCAGTTACAAACCCAGGAATGGCCAAAATTACCAGAAAAATTCACTCCAAGTTGGGAAGATGGTTAAACCACACCCAAATCCAAACCATGCTCAGCTCATACCCTAGAATCCAAAACGCCACATGAACCTAAGACTTCACCAACTCAAAAAACCCCAAAGCCCACACAACCACAGATATTCATGCTAAGTCCTTCAAGCTCCAGTCATACCCAAGATTTTCCTTCAATTCAACCTTTTGAAAAAGAGGGCATAAGCCATGCTCCAAAAATCCCCAAGAAGAACATAGTGCTACCTATTGGAGAAAAACCCCCCAACGAGTGATATCGAAGCAACAATGAACTGGCAATCAGAAAATTCCATCTGCCAAAACAAAGTACTGAACAACATTGGAAACACCATAAAGAACGTGGCCCATACACAAAACAAAATAAGGAGCAAGGTAGAAACAATTGAGAAAAAGGTGGAGCAGATATCGTCTCACCATGCAGGACTAATCAAAGCCCTGGAACTAAGATTGGCAAATCTACAATATGAGATTTGTCCGCCAGGAACTTCACTTTTCCAGTTTTTCCAACTACAATAAAAGGAGACAATTTCCATCAGGGCACAAATTCAACTTTTGAGAAATGACCACTTTGAGTCACAAAAGACCCCAGTTTTTCCTTCGAAACCTACCTTCTTCCCTATGTCGCCTCAAGCATATTCCCCACTTAAACTGGACTACACTTTTTCTACTTTTCCTACTACCTCACAAAATCTTGTTTCTTTCAACCAACCTGTAAAAGGAGAACATGATTTTGATATTGCAAAAATAGTTTGAGAAAGGAAAGATGCTCTTGCAGCTCAGAAACAAACCAAGAAAATGTGAGATCAGGGAGAAAGTTCAAAAGGGTGCAACCCCGAAAATCTATTTTTTCTAATCAGAAGGCTCCAGACCAATATGTTTCCCAACCAAGAAACATGTCAAAAGAAGATACCACATGGTTGGAATCTCTTAATCCATCAGACGATGATACAATGGAAGATAGCTCTCAATCAAGCAATGAATCCACAATAAACTCTTCTAAAGAAGATGATCCCTCAATATTTGTAAACCAGCCAACAGACCTAGAAATATCCGAAATAGATGAGGATCAAGAAGGTATGACAGATGAACAAATCCCTGAAAGAAGATATGAGCACATGGCATCAAAACCAGTTGGAACTGGCTTCCACACTTTCACCTTAGATGACGTCAAGGTTTCAAGACGGCCTCAAAGGATCCAAGACTTCCATACTTGGATGGTGACCAAAAATTTGGTGGAACGAGAAAAGTATATCATCCTGTCAGAACTCACTTCACGGTTCTTGGGAATCCTCAGAGATTGGTGGAACTCACTTGGGATTCAAGACAAAAATACTTTTCTTACTTCCTAGGACTTTCCCTTCAACATCAGAATCCTAGATGAAGTTTTCTGTGGAGATACTGGCCAAAGACAAGAAAAGATGCGAAGACAACTCTTCGAGATAAAGTGCGTGTCACTCGACATAAAATGACATTGACAAGCATTTAATGCCAAAGATTTATTTCGAGATCGGTGGAGACATCAACCTGAAGCAAGCCTTTGTCTCTTCCCTTCCAAAGTTGTTAGCAAGTCGAACCATGGCCATCATTGAAGAAACGTTTTAGTCCGTAACAATCCCACATGTCGGCTACATCAGGCAAGCTATTTTTGTTGCATTGGATGACATTTGTACGAAGCGCTCTGCCCTAAAACAAATTGTACAACACAATCCAGCGCTTGACAAAGCATGACGCAAATCTTATCTAATCACCGGATCAGGATGTTCCTACCACACATCCAGGCTACGGGGAGGATTCAGGAGGTTCAGATGGCCAAGAATTCCATATGGGAAATCAAGGTCCATAAGGCACACAAAATATTTTAGACAAAGGAGTCCAGGGAATTTTCATAAAAAGAACAGATGCTTTATTTGCCACTAGATCGGACATTTTGTAAGAAATTGTCCCCGATCGAGGAAATCTATCAAACTCCTCAAAGAGATTGAAGATTACACTGGCATACATCTTGGAAAGGAAGAGGACCTCGAGTCCATATTCTCTACGGACGATGAACTCACTGAAGAAAACTTATTCTCTCTTGATATATATGAAGATCATGGTGATGACCACTACCAAATTTCAGACCGGTGACCAAAGCCCGAGAGGATATCAACGCTCTTGTAGTCATCCCTCAAGTGGAACTCAAGGTTTATTCATCCAAATGGGATAAACCAACTCGAATCATTGCTTTCATTGACACTAGAGCTGCTTGTTCACTAATGAACCCTGCTGTTTTTCCTGAAGATCAATAGGTGCCTCACTTTAAGGATTTCAACACTGCATCAAATGGAATCCTGATCACCACCGTTATCACGAAGCACCTGGTCACAATTGAGTTCTTTCCAGGATTGAAGTACATAACCAAGTTGATCGGCTCTGATGTACCAGGAAAAGATCTTATTGTTGGATTCGACATTTTCAGACAACTAAAGCCAGATCAGGGCTAATGGGAAAACCTTTAAGAAGCAGTTCAAACCTTATTCTGAAATTCCAGGGCTATTCCAAATCACCAGCAACGAACAAATCAAGGAGATTGGACAAAATCTCATTAAGCATTCATGTGTTGAATCTCACAAGGATTTTATGAAAAAACGGAACAACCCGTTATGGAAGAACGAAGAGTTTTTAAATCAAGCTCCCTTTGAAGAAGAATGAAAATATCATTCCAACAAAAGTCAGTCATTGAGGCATGAATCCAGGTCATCTTCAGCTTGCAAAGAAGGAATGCGAAGAACTCTTGGAATTTGATCTGATAGAGCCATCGGATTCACAATGGGCATGCGAAGCATTTTATGTCAACAAAAGAGCTGAGCAAACAAGAGGAAAACTCAAGTTAGTTATTAATTACCAGCCACTTATCCACTTCCTCCAAGATGATAAATTCCCTATCCCAAATAAACTCACTCTTTTCTCCCACTTAGCCAAGGCCAAATTTTTCCAAGTTTGATCTTAAATCTGAATTTTGGGAATTGGGAATCCACCCCGAAGAAAGAGCCAAAATAGGATTTTGCATCCCCAATCACCACTTCCAATGGAAAGTCATTCCCTTCGGATTAAAAACTGCTCCCTCGTTATTCCAAAAAGCCAGGATAAAAATATTCAAGTCCATCCTTCATACCTCTTTAGTTTACATTGATAACATCCTGTTATTTAGTGATACATTAGAGGAACATGTCGACTTGCTTCATCAATTTAAGGCATTGGTAACATAGTATAGGATCATGCTTTCAGCAAAAAAGATGGTTCTTGCTCAAAAGAAGATTAATTTTCTCGGAATGCATTTTGTCCAAGGTGCATATAGTGCAGGATCACATATATTTCAGGAACTACTCAAATTTCCTGATATCGGACTCACGACAAAGCAGATCCAACAGTTCTTGATTATGCAAGAGATTTCATCCCAAATATCTCTACCTGCATTTCTCCGCTTACGAAGATGCTCCAAAAAATGCTCTGTCATGGGGAACGGAACAAGATGAAGCAGTCAGGGAAATAAATGAGATATCTAAAGATGTCAAATCTCTCTAAATCCCTTCAGACGGTAAGAAGATAATGCAAACTGATGCCAGCAATGAATACTGAATTGCTGTTTTATTTGAAGAAAAAGATGCCCAGAGGAAGATATGTGGATATGCTAGCGAAAAGTTCAAAGATGTCGAGCAACACTATCACTCCACTTTCAAGGAAATTGTTGTAGTGAAGAATGGAATTAAGAAGTTCAATTTTTACCTGATTCATAAAGTATTTCTGATAGAAATGGATATGAAGGCCTTCCCAAAGATGATCCAGATAAATGGAAAAATTATTCCCAATCCTCAGATTCTCAGATGGGCCCAATGGTTCTCTCCGTACAAGTTTCAAGTCAAGCACCTGAAAGGAAAGGATAATATTCTCGCAGATTTTCTGTCTCAACCGGAAGAATTCTCAAAGAGATTTTTCCCAGCAAAGATGAAGTCAAAACAAAAGCTAATCAGCCACATCTTCATGTTTTCAAATATACTAAGAACGAGTTCATTGAAGCCAATGGATCATCCACCAAAGTTGTTCAATCTCATGGATCCTTTTGATCAATCTATTATAATGGAAAGAAGGACTTATTATGAGCTCCAGGTTTTGCGGCAACATGGAGGATCCATTCTCAAGCCTTATTGGGTCAATCTAGAATATCCATTCTGCTACATATTCATAGCACAAGCCAAGGATTTTTCACAAGAACTATTATGGTTTTTCTGGTATCTATGCCATCAGTATTATATTTTCATGGAATTCAAGTGCAACGTCTTCAAGGATTTTGACAGCAGAATATGCTCTTAAAATATTTCTATTATGGTTCAAGCCCTGAAGATATTGGATAAAATGCTTCAATGATTCCTACAAAGCGAAGGTATTCATATTCCATAGGCCAGTGAAGATTATTAATAGAAAAATCCAGGCGCAAGCAGAAGTATCATTCTGGTAGAAATTCCCCTTGTCCATTTTAACCATGGAAGAAGAATATAGTGAAGCACAAAGGATTATCTTCCAGCAAAATAGGTTCATCCCGAGAGATATATGGCCAAAAGATTGGGCAAGCTGAAATTATACGAGGACTCATCCTCACTGGGAAAGAGTCCGAGAAGCAGCAAAGGAGTATCAAACCCCATACGAAGTTATCCAAGAAAAGATCACTCAAGAAATCTCCAAATTAAGGTTTTGGATTACATCTCTCAATCAAAAAGAGAAGGAACACAACGAAGAAAGACTGTCAAGTTCCAGGCATTACTACACAAGATCTTTGAAAAGATGTCTAGAAGACAAACCCGGAGAATCAATGGAAGATAATTATCTAAATCCATGCTAATCCCACCATAATCCCACATTACTTACCAAAAAACCCTAAAAGATCATCTACCCATGCCAAGACAAATTTCCAAATCTTTCCATGCTATTCGGGCCCCACTTTTACATGATTCCACATGCCTCTACATGCTTCGTCACATGCAACATCCTACTTTCACATGTTTTCACATGCTCCCACATACATTCACATGCAATACCATGTATATTTGACCTCTTTCACATGTTTTCAGGAGCTTTTTTAATTGTTTTGCATAAGGTCCTTCACATGTAAAAAAGGACCCAGTTATAGACAGGTTTGCCATGTAAGATAGGTTTATTTTAAATTTTTCTTGTAATAACCTCCTAATCCTATATAAAGGAGGTCATGTAGTAGTTGTAGGATCATCTGGTAACCTTTGATGGAAAGGTCGGTCCATGTATGAAAATAGAGTAAGAATACTCTAAGAAAGTTAGCTTATTGTAGTACGAAAGTTTTCCGAGTTATAATAGCTAATGTTGGTTGTAATACAAAAGTTTTCTGAGTTGTGTATCTTGGCAAGCCGTCCCTTATGAGTTGTTGAAGCTAGCCCCTTTGTAGGAAAAATTTTGCAACTATAAGCAAATTAACTGTTAGTGCAGCTTGACAAGCCGTCCCTTATGGGTTGTTGAAGCCAGCCCATTTGTAGGGAAACTTTCATATCTATGATTTAGTTTGCTTTCTTGGAGTCTCTTACTCTGTTCTTATACTGTGGTATCAGAGCTAGCATATCCTTTCGGAGGGAGGAACAGTTTACTAAATATGTCTGAGTTATTTCCATCATCCTCTTTCTCATCAATTTCGGAGGGAGGGGCCGGACTTGTAGGTTTGATACTCTTTCTCATCAATTTATTACTTGTTGATCACGTATACTTGTATGTGCAATTTGGAGCAATAAGTTTTTGGCGTCGTTACCAAGGAACTCGAAATTGAATGCTTCACTAGATTTAGCTTTCACTGTGTGTTTAGTCATTTCTAATCTCTCTTTGGGTTGCGTGTTTGCTTCTCAGATACTTTGCTTGAATGAGATGGGTTAAAATCCAAGACAGACTTGAAGACTTTAACCCAAAACATGAGAGAACATTTCGCTGAAGATTAAGGGCAGCACAAGAAGCTAATAACATTTAAGCACTTGTTCAACTGTCTGTTGAAACGGCGGATACACAATCAATGGCGGTGCAAGAAGTAGCTATGTGAAGCATCGCCAAGGTTACCTCTAGTATTTCTAAGCCTAGGATTACGAGGCATTTGAGTTTAAATAGAGCTGATCCAACTACCACACGGGAACAGTCAATTTATGGGGTTGTCACTTGAGGATCCTCAGCAGCACATTCTGTACCTCTTAGAGATCAGTGATACTTACATCATCAATGGAGTCACATCGCACTATATGAGTCTCATACTATTCTCTTTCTCTCTATTGGGCAAGGTTAAGAGGTGGTTGAAGGCTGAACCGCAACAAACTCCATTACTTCATGGAATAAGTTGGCTCATAAGTTATTGGTGAGGTTCTTCCCATGTGGTAAGATTGCAAAGATCTGAAGTGAAATAGTTGCCTTTAAGCAAAATCAAGGCGAGTCACTTTATTCAGCTTGGGAGAGGTTTAAGGGACTACTTCGGGATTCTCCGCACCATAATTAGACTAACAAGGTCTTTGCTCACACTTACATTGAGGGTATTCATCCAGAAACAAAGATAATGCTGGACGCTACAGCAGGTGGTCAAGTTTTGGAAAAGAGCTTTGATCCGATCTATGCACTCCTAAATAAGTTCTCTAAGAGTAATCCAAACTGGCAGGGAGAAGTAGGTAGACACAAAATCAATAAGGTTGCTGGTAGCACTATCAGGAGAAGTGGATTCTTTGGCAAATCCGTTCAATAAAATGGTTATGTTTCTGAATAAATAGAAGTTACCTCCAGCACAGTAGGTTCAACCTACAGAATAAGTGCATTCCTTTTGTGAAGTATACGGAGAACGCTAAATTAGTGATCTATGCCGATCAAATCTAGAGTCAGTCCTTTTTGTGGAATAAATTTCAAGTGAACCAATATGGAAATACTTATAATTCTAAATGGAGGAACCACCCAAACTTTTCATGGGGTGGAAATCGGGGAACTCGAAATCAATTTAGACCAATGACTCAATAACAACACTTCCAACCTGCATAGGCTGACTAGTCTGCGTATGTGGTGAATAATATTGAGGAGATGCTCAAGAAAATAATGTCTAAAAATTAAAATCAGGCTATAGCTATTCATAATTAGGAAAGACAAATCAGGCACTAGCTAGCACATAAAATACCCGACCAACTGAGGCACTTCCTAGTGACACCAAGGCTAATTATAAGGCTTATGTTAATGATGTGATATTGAGGAATGGGAGGGATTTACTAGAAGTTATATCTAAGAAGAGAAACCAAGTGTCTTTTAATGAGAAACAGGCTCCCGTGGAAGTTAAAACGAAAAGTGCAAGTGAACCCAAGAAGTCAAAGAAAGAGGTTATGGCAAAGCCACCACCTCCTATATTGGCCAATGCGCCGCCTCCTTTCCCTTAGAGACTGTAAAAGTTGAAAGATAATGTTTCATAGAAGGAGTTTTTGGATATTTTGAAACATGTGTTAATTGATATTTCATTGGTGATCAAATGGTTGAAAAAGTAAACATAAATAATAGAGATTGTTTACCCCAAGATTGCTGAATTGTCTGATAGCTTGAAGCGGGATCAAAAGATCAATTGTATAGAGTTTTTACTGTCTATTACCATAGATGGATTTCCACAATGGGAGGTTGAAAGCAAAAATGAGTGGATGGTTAGGAAGACCAAGATTCACAAAGGATTAGTAATTGAGATTATATAAGTTATCCAAGAGGATTTTTATGTATATCTTGCAAAAAGTGCCGGAATATGAAAAATACATCAAGAATATTATAGCAAATAAGTGAAAGTTGGCTGACTTCAATATAGTTGCACTCACTGAAGAATGCAGCTTGAGAATTCAAAGAAAGCTACCTCAAAAGTTGAAAGATGTAAGGAGCTTTACTGTCTAGATTTCTGTTGGTAAGCATATTGTTGGGCGAGATTTGTGTGATCTTGGGGGGATTATAAACTTTATGTCCTTGTCCATGTTCAAACAGTTGAGGTTGGGTGATCCTCGACCCTACTACAGTGATCTTACAGTTGGCGGGTAGATCTCTAGTTAGTCCGGAAGGTGTGGTTGAAGATGTGTTGGTTCTAGTATCGTCATTCATAATCCCAACTAACTTCATTATTCTTGATTATGAACTTGATAAGGAAGTTCCATTTTATTCTGGGACGACCATTTTTAGCCACAGGACGAGCTATTAATGTTTGTGAAGGACATATGACTATGAGAATGGGTGACAGAGTAAAAGTTTTCAATGTGTATAGAGCAATCAAGTTGCCAGCCAACTATGAAGACTTGGTCATGGTTTCAGCTGTGAAGATAATGTGAATATTGTAGTACCATACATGGCTCTATAGAATCCCTAAGAGAGAGCTTTGTTAGGTAAGGGAGAGGATGGCTAAGATGAGCTATTGGAGGAAATTGAGCAAGTCCTGAACATCTGACGTTGTCATCACAGGTATTATTCCAGTTTGCCATAGAGATGCTTCAGTTCTATTTTATCTGGGCTCTACTTATTTCTATATGTCATCCTTTTTTGCTTCATATCTGATTATGCCTCGTGATTCTTTGAGTGCTCCTGTATATTGATCACGTCCAAAGCACACCTCAATAGAGATATAAAACAGTCGTATGCAATAATAAATACCCTACTAGGAGTCGGGGTCGAATCCATTAGGAGCTAAGATGGGAGTTAAGGGTATATATTTCAAATGAGCAATTGGATTATCTAAATTGCACTTCCACAACAGGGATTTGTTTTCTATTTCTATTGTTAATAATAATTGCAAGATAAGGAAAATAGACTATAGATAATTGTTTTTAGGGTTTTCCAAATGGGTAAAAGGCCTAGGGCTATGACCATAACCTAGGTGTTTGCCTAATGGGATAAAAACGTTAATGCTTATTTTGTTGATTGGGGTGTATATAGCTCTCAACTCTACATTACCCACTCGATACCTCTAGGTCAGATAGTGGTTTTGCCCAATTTAGCTTTCTCAAGAACAAAATGTTATCATCCAAAATAGTTAATAAGATCTCAAGTTGGGTTATTACTATCTCTAGTTTGAACCCTTTAATTGGGTTCATCAATCTCTCAATTGACCCAATTCCTTGTTAGCTAAGTTATCCTAGACTAGGTCCTTTTTTCTCAAGTAGAGACTAAGTCAAATAGGCACGAACTAATATTTGCAACCATTAATTCTACAATTAAAGTATGAACTCAGCTAAATAATCAACACGCAATCATAAATAAGCACTAAATTAGATACCCATAAGGTTTATACACTAGGGTTGAGTGACAACCCTAGTAAAAGTCTAGCTACTCATAATGGGATTTGAAGAAACTAAGGAACAAAAACTAACTAAACTCATAATGGAAGCTTAAAATGATTAATTCTAATGTAAATACACCAAAGCAAAGTAAACTTCCTAAATTAGTAAGAAAAACGGCTACAACAACTTTAGATGTTCAAAACTTGACATAATTTTGTGAAACTCGCCTGTTTATACAAGGTTGAAAATCTCGAACAAAAATACCCCTCAAGAGATTATGCTGCTGCACAATTCCATGTGCGGTCCGCAATTTCTTCATTTGGTAGGAAGTGGAGTTCTGTGGCCGAACATTTCTGAACTGCGACCGTGAAGCAAGCTTCAGCTGTCGCATATTTCTGGCTTGTAGTTGCAAGGCAAAACTTCTATGGTCCGCACAATTAGGATTGCGGCCGCACAATTCTTATGCGATCTGCAATTCACGGAGGCTCCTAGACTTGGCCTTTTGGCTTACTCTCCTATCTTTGACTCTTAGCCCATCTTTGCGACCGCAAAATTCATGTGCGATCCGCAAGTTGCGCACATTTTTGCTAAATTCTTCCTCTTGGTTTGTGGACGCAGATGGAATTCTATGGTCCGCAATTTCTTCTGCGGACCGCACATGTGCTTCTGCGCCCTTTCTTGCCTTGTGCTTGGGACTACTCTTTTTTGAGTCGAATTTCATCTCGAGAGGCTGACTTCCAGCATTCCTGCAATTTCGCACAATTTCATTAGTTTCGGGAACACTATTCAATGCTTTTGGACTAAAAAAAAAGCTAAAATGCGCTAATAAGCAGTAAAAAACCCCCACTTATCAACTCCCCCAAACATAAATCTTTGCTTGTCCTCAAGCAAATAAATTAGTTCCTACCTAAGGGACGTTTCAGCGAGTCAAAGGTGAGCTATCCACACATCAGTTGGGACCAATAATTACCCACACAACTCATGTATTATCAACAAGGCCACAAGTTAAACATTCATGCACATATAGTTCTAATGTGACATTCGAGCTTCAAGAATTGAGTTTACTCATCAAAGATTCTAGCTCTATCATGTAGGTCATGGTGGACTCCAAACTCTTTCTCCTCTACTTTCCATTTGCCTAGCTCACTTAAGAATTTTAGCACTCAATCCAAAGATTTATGAAAGGTTCAGTTATCTCTCTCAAGAGAATGTCGCAAGTACAGTTTCAAGTACCATAGGCTTCCCCCTCATATAGATCGCCACTAATGTAAGCTCACTCGGCTTGAAATCAAGTAGGACTTCTTTCGGAATATGAAGAAGGCTTTTGATTAGGGTTGGATACATTATGAGTGAGTGGTTACACCTTCCCTGAAGCACTCAATTTTACCATTTTCGGCTTACACTTTGCCAATTCTTAGAGGCACTTTCTTTTCATTAGGGACTAGAGAGACTTAACATCACTGTTTCTTGATCATTTCATTCTTTTTCTCCCTTTTTGATTTCTGCATGTTTGGGGTCATTACCTCTTTTTGAATCCCTTCAACCCTTTCACTTATTCACTTTTTGCATTTTTCTTTTTTGTTCTTTTCTTGCCTTCTCTTCTCATTGACATTATTTCTTTTCTCTTTTTGTACCTTGATACCTTTTGCAAGTTCCTCGTCTCTCCCCCCAAACTTAAGTTTTTAGCCATTTGTTACACAAGAGTGTTAAGGAAAGCTCGGGTGCCAAGAGAGGGTCACGACAAAAAGGTAAAGGCTTGTAACATGGTTATCAAATGGGAATGCTAGAGGATCAAAGGGGTTGACTAGGGATAATGATACTTTTTGGCAACAGACGAGTCAAACAGGTCAAGGAGGCCCTACATTCACTTTTCAAACCAAGCAAACTTTGGATTTCACCTTGAAACACATTAAAGGCAAGTTCTAGACTCTTTCCACGGATACTTGGACTAGCAACAATTCATCTCACCCCTCACGCAACCGGATTGTTAAATAGGACAGATTCGAGGGCCCACAACGACCACATTCAAGATTAAAAATCACTATGGTCCAATTAAACCACTCGATGATTGCCAAAGTCAACACAAGATTCACGAAGTCACTAGCTAGAGCTATTTTTTCAGAAACCTAGTTTTTAACCATAAGCACGTAGTTAAGTGTGTTGGTACCAAATGAAGCATGTTTGACTCTTCGAGAATGACTTAATTAGGTCTTTTTATTCAGTACTACTAATATTATTACCTAAACACCAAAACAGACTCATTCCCTTAAGAAAGTTGTCATGCCATCCATCGTTGGGACGAGTCACCTAGTTCACACAACAACTACCTTTGGAAAGAATCGTGGAATTAAGAAAACCAAAGGCTTATTATCTACTAAAACATAAAAAGAAGCTACTAAATGAAACAAAGAAGATACTAAATCAAACAAAAAACTAATAAAGAAACAAAAATAAAGAAGCTACTAAGCAAAAACTACTGAAGATAGAATGAAAGTACATAATGAGAGAAAGAGAGAGCATATATACATAATAAGAAAAGAGAGAATAATATCAAGTTATTATAGGCCAATTGTCTCAGAATGTATCAAATATGATCAATAAAATCCACTCCCCTCCCCCCCCCCCCCCC